>VDFB02325727.1:0-106971 GCA_007258455.2 Sequoia sempervirens | reverse complement strand
GTCATGAAAGTATGCCGAAGGCAAAGTAACATTAATCGTTATCTGCTTGTGTTCACTGTTCCTCGTGCATTACCGTGACCACCTATTCGCTACATCAAAGTCAAGAAGTGTCGCTTTTGTTCCCTTGCATTTCGCTATAGCCATCAGCCGTCGGTGAGATGTCATACAGATAACAAAATGCTTTATCAAAATGTACTTTACCTCCAATATGTCGTTGTAACAACCTGCCAGTCATACCGAAGCCACATAGTATTTCTTTGTTCTCTCTCTGCTTCGCTATAACACATAGGTATCGGGGAGAGGTTATACAAATTGTCTTAAGTTACATCGAAAGGCCCCCACCACTCGTAGGTCGCCAAAGCACCTTGCTTGTTATACCAAGGTCAAAGGATAGTTTTTTGATTCCTTAAGTCTCGTTGTGACCACACAACATCGGTGAGACTCTATAGCGAGTTAACTTCGTTCTGCCGAAAGCCTTTTGCATTGTCGGTGATACATATGGATATCACCATGACATCCCCTCGAAAATATTAACTCATGCCGATATGTTGAATTCTGTTTCCCCGATCAGTGAGACAAGATGAATTCGATGAGAGCTTCCATCGAGGATTAAACCTATACCGATATGTTATATCCTTCCACCACCATTCGGCAAGACAAGGAAACCTTGTTGAGACATAATGTCAATACCACCTAGCTACGCCGATGAACCACCATACCCATAGTCAGGGAGACATGTTGAAATCAGTGAGACCCTATCCCGATAGCCATAACATATGTTGATAACCAACCACGAACAAATACCAGTCGCTATGATAATACAAAGGTCCCGCTGAATGCCACCTGCAAACAAACTTTAATCGATGTGACATTAAATGAGTCTTGCCGATAGGAAACACAGACTCATGCAAGTGGTAAACACATAAATGATCAGGGAGATAGGAATGAACCTATGCAGATATGGACCAAAGTGTAAAACATGCAGACATGGACGAATTCTATGGGGCAGTACGTGCAGAATGTGGATAAAGCACCATGAAAATGGGGGAAATGTGGCTAAGGTAAACTACACATGGAGACTCAGGGGGTATGGAAGTATGTAAAAATCATCAGACTTTAACAGTTCCAACATATGTGAATATGTCAAAGTGCTCAAAGGCACTAAAAAAAAAGTTGCAATAATAATGAGGAACTAAAGAAAAGAATTACAAAGAAAATAAGAGCAATATTTCCCGCAAAAACTTGAGGAAGCAAAGGAGGCAAGAGGCTTGTAAGAATGTCACAATGTCTTTGAGAAGAATGTTGTATTTAGATTGAGAGTAAAAGAGAGTCAAATCTGTGTGTGTGTGTGTGTGTGTGTGTGAGAGAGAGAGAGAGAGAGAGATTGTGTGTAAAAGTGAAAGATTCATTAAAATGTGAGAAGAGGAGGCAAGAGGAAGAGGTTGATAGGCCATTTAGATTCATATCAATAAATTACCACCATTCTAGGAAGGTGGCAAGTGGTAAAATGCTCAAAAATGATTGTTGGATGACAAACTATCATGGGACACTAGTACATCATGCAGATGTCAAAATATAGTGCTAGTTTCCACAAATTTTGAGCTCTTAAAATGGTGAAACACAAGAAAAACATAAGGTTAAGATAGTTGTAACATTATCTTGACAAAAAATATCTCACCTTTGTAACATTAAGGAAAAAGGCTAATACAAGGATCAAAATGAACCTAAAAACACACTAGGGGATGGACACCAAAGTGAGTGCAAAACAGAGCAACATATACAATTTTTTATGTTACTCTAAGGGAGATGATATGCATTTAATAAATGTGGTTGTGTTTTCCTAGCTTGGTGGACTTGTAGAACACATGTAATTTCTCATTTATCCCATATTTATTATACATTCACATCTCTTGTTGGCATCTCCTATAAATCCTCACCTCTAGCTTACTTTTGAGTGTGCACTGTAAATCTAATCAATTCATTGTATTGCATCCTTTATTTTGGAATAGCTATCATATTATATTTTGTAATCTTTGGTTGTCTTTATTTTTTAATAGTTCCATTGGTCTTGTCATCAAGATTCTAGGTTTCTTTGCAAACAATAAAAATGATTTTTTATAGACCATTCCACTTAGTGTAATAAAATCACTTATGCTCTAAAATTTTGTGTTAAATAAATACTTTAAATTCAAGAAATGGGGCGCCTTCTCTCCTAAGGAGGAACAACTATTATAGATAGAATTTTGAGGCACCTTTCATTAAAACATGTACCTAATTTTATGGTGGCCACCTTGCTAAGATTGTAATTTTTTATTACCAATCAAAATCCAAAATTATGTGTCAAAAACCTTAAGATTTATCTCAATTATTTCTCCACTTCAAGATATTAAAGTTTTATGAATAGACTCTGAAGTGTCTTGATAATGCAAAAGATATCAAAAATTATAAAAATCACAATTTTGTGTTTTGATTTATTTCACAATCAATTTTGTTGTATCCTTTGGGAGAACTCGACATGTAAATAGAATAGATATTCTACACCTTACTTCACAAACATGGATCTTATTTGTTCCCATCAATCTTTAAGCAGTATAGTTCTAAGATATGAATAAAAAGAGTTCTAAAATCCTTATTTTATGAGATGTTTAGTGTAAACTATGCAAAGCAACAATATTGTTGTGACAATTATAGAGCATGCATAGCATTGCAAACTATTGAAATTCAGACATGAAAGAAAGCCATAGGATCCAACTCACCAATCAATCATTCATCTTCAACAAAGTTCATTATTATATTTAATGGCTTTATAAAGTCATTCAATCTAGAACGAGGATAGTGTTGTGTGTATGGTGGTCACAATGGCTTTTGGCCATTAGGATTTGAGTTACTAACCCTTTGTAATCTCTCTCACCTTCGGCTTTTCTGATTTGTGCTTGCATTCATTTATGTCTCACATGCTATGCTTTTATTGTTGTTGTTTGGAATTCGCCATCTGGTTATTTTTGTCGTCATTTGTCTTGATTGCAAAAAAGGAAGTACCTCGATTTAATGGATTTAGGTGCTCTTGTGTCTGGTGACCCACCTGATACATCTGAGAATTCATTAAGGCTAATTAATTCAAATGAATCATTCATTGAAAAGGCTAAAAAATCTTATAAAGACATTATCACTAGACAAGAGGCGATGATAATCCCACCCTTGATGAAATATGTCAAATTTGGGGATGGTTGGGTTGCTAAGGGAAAAGGATTTGATGGAGGAGTAGGAAGGGTCTCCATCTTTCCCTAAGAAATTAATTCTCTCACCAAATCTAGATATGTTATCTACAATTTTTAAAGAAGAATATAGATTAAATAAAACTGTAGTTTTTTTTGCAACATTAGATGTAAATAAAGTCCATGTGAGGAAATTTATAGATGATTGGTTTCATATTGTCTGGTTTAAAAAATTTGGTATGTAGATTTCATTCTACATAATGCTATAAATGGATTTGTTCTTGATCTTCTTTAAAGACCATAAAATGCGGGAAATGGTTTTAGGGAAAGGGTTCTGGAACATAGGGAAAAAAAACTTTAGGGCAGTGGCTTGGTCTTCAAATTCGATTAATGATGTAGTGATGGCTTTTTCATACCCAAGATGGCTTAAAGTTAAAGACGTTCTCCCTCCTTCTGGACATTTCTACCCTATATTGTTGCTCCATTAGAGAAGCCAATAAAATTAGAAGAAACAAGCTCTACCATTTTGAATATGGATGTTAGATTATTAGTTGCTTTATCTTTGGGTATGGATATCCTTGAAGAAATAGTAATTGAAACCCCTGAAAAAAATCCATATCTATAAAATTGAAATTATGGGGGGAATTAATGTGTGATTCCTCTTTAAAAATGAGGGACATGTGCAAAGGCATTTCCCCATAACAAAGAGGAAAATTGGCATCCAAAAGGATAAAACCTTGATAAATAGCCTGAAAGAAGTACAAAATCAATTCTTTCTTTTTTAAGAAATCTCTTCTCCTCTGAAGATAATGGCTCACACTCTCATAAAGTGAGAGATATATGTAAAAACTTAATTCCAAAGATGATTTCAGGTGACGTTGAAAGACTCAGGAAATATATTACAAAAGAAGAAATTACACAAACCTTTATGGTCTTTAGTGATGATAAATTTCCAAGTCTAGATGGAATGCCTATTGAATTCTATAAGAAAAATATAAGTTAGATTAGTGAAGATTTGTGTCAGGTTTATAAGGAAGCAATAGATAAGGGTTCTTTAGGTAAAGAGATAAATAAAGGAATAATTAAACTAATCCCCAAAGATGGTGATAAGACTCTAATTAAAAATTGGAGACGAACTACATTATTAAATGTATCACATAAAATTCTTATAAAGGTGTTGGACTTGAGATTGAGGGATATACTCTCCTTGCTTATTAGTTACACCCAAAGTAGTTTTATTAAAGGTCAATATATTTTAGAACTTGATAACAAGTTGGGAAGCTATGAATTGGACAAAATAACCCAAACAAAACATTAGAATGCTTCTACTTGATTTTGAGAGCATGCATGATAGAGTAGAGTGGCCATTCCTACTAATGGCCTTGGAAGCCTTCAGTTTCCCAAAAGAATTTTGTAAAATGGTTAACATTCTATTACAAGATGCAAATGCCTAGGTAGAAATAAATGGAGCATTGACAAAGAAAATCTCTCTACATAGATCACTAAGACAATGATGGGCCCCTAACCCCTACACTATTTGTAATTGTGTCTGAAGATATTTATTATTTATTAAGAGACAACCTATATATTCAAAGAGTAAAAGGACTTATATTTCCTAATGGAAGTGAATTGATGAGTACTTTGTTGATGACACTATCATTTTCGTCAATCTAGATGAAGAAATCCTTGGTTTATTAATGCAAAAGCTAGAGATATTTTGTGAGGCCTCAGGGGCAAGAATCTCCAAAGAAAAATCTATAATGTTAAGTTATGGCTACAACCCTCTTGAATGGTTTAAAAGAAATGGGATTCAGTGAGGTGGCCCAAATAAACAAGTGAGGCATCTAGGTATTCTATTTGTGATTAATCCAAATTTAAAAGATATGTGGAATTGGGTAAAAAGCAAAGTTGAAAGGAAACTGGATAGTTGGAACAAGCAATATCTCTCTTCCTATACTTTGTACTACTTTTCAGTTTAACTTTTGTAGCTATCAACTTGAAGAAATCCAAAAGAAAATTAGGCAGTTTTTATGGTCTAATAGACATGGTAACAAAAGGAAACATGTTAGATGGGACTAGTGTTGTCTAGGTAAAGAAAGTGGTGGTCTGGGTCTAAAGGATCTAAAAAAGCAAGGGCTACCTCATGTTGTCAAATGGATCATTAACTCAATTGATGGTAACAAACCTTGGAAAGTTTTAGTTAGAAATAATAGATCCAAAATGTTGTTCCTAGAAAGACCAAAAACTAGAAATTTATCCCTATAAGTGACCTTGGAAATTTCCCTGTAGCTCCTAATGGTTTGAATGTATTTAAAACTATTTGGAAGGCTTGGGATTTTATAAGAAATATGATAAATATTAACAAAGGTCGTAATAAAATTTGTGTGAATTCATCAATTTGGTGGAACTTAGACCATAAAGGAAAACCTCTTGCAATATTATAAGATTGCTCAGCTAAAGCTTGGGCAAAGAAGGGTATTACTTGTTTCAGGGATATTCTATGTAATAATTAAATAAAATATTGTATTAATCTAAGCACTAAGTATGATCTGTCTACTTCACAATGGAGAACATATTCTATGTTGAGAGAATCAAGCAAAACCATTCATTTTCCAATAAATACTAAAGCTCATTGTGGAATACAAGTTGTGATACTTTGACTGGTTACAACTAGAAAGATGACATAGATCTAGTCAAATTGAATCTTAAATCCATTTATAAATCATTGAGTGAATCAAAAGTTAAATTTGAGCATGTTAACAAATGTTGGAACCTTAAAGAAGGTGATAAAAATTAGAAAAAATAATAATAAAATAAAAATGGATCTGGAATAATGTGTTAGAACCAAAAAATGCTTGTTTTAAATGACAGGGGTTATTACTCTCTTTTTGTTTAAAATGTAGACTTATGTGCTTTTTGTAGAAAACCTAAAATTATTGCTCATATTTTCTTTGATTGCTTCTTTGCAAAAGTAACTCGGTATATGTTTTGTTCTGATCTAATTGGCTGGGGAATTAGGAAATATCAACATAAAAGAAATTTTAATTTGGAAAATAGAGGGGGCTGAAAAATCTGTTAATTTGTTTTGGTTGATTTTATCTATTGAAATTTTATAGTTTTTATGGAAAGAAAGAAATGAGGAAAATTTTCAAGGCAAGATGAGAGTGCTTATTGAGTTTTCCAAAAGACTCAATTTTTCACTGTTTTCATGCAAGTAACTATAACAATGGATATTTCCAAATCAAAGTTTGTAAAGCTAATGAAAGATAAAAAGGTGGAGGTCAACAAGAAAGAGATAAAATATGCAAGACATTGGCCTTTAAATGCAAATGATTTCAAAGAAAATACAAGTCTAGCTTGGGAAAATTGAAGGACCTTGGACTACAAGGTGAACCAAGATTCCATGAAAATTAGGATGAGAACATGGTGGTGGAGGTGGTGAGATCCAACACAAATATTTCTGGGATTGACCCACCATTGGGATAAATTATGGGGTAAATGTAGTGAAAGCAAAAACTTTTGTAATGCATTTTCATGATCAGAGTAATATAATAAATCAGAAAATAATAGTATCTATCATAAATTTTGGCCTTGCATGAAAATCTTCTCTAAACTTTCTTAATCATAAACGATGATTCTGTCATGAACATATATGATGTATAAGCCTGTTGATTTTTGTTGATAAATTATACTTAATAAAATAAAAATAAAAAATCATTCAACATACAAACTACCCAAACCACTTTCTTAACTAATGTCTAATATTTTTTAATAAATTAAGATTAATGTGTTAATTTATTATTTACTACATGGCTTATAAATATTATTAAATAAATGCGGTAATAAATTATTAACAACCCCTTTAATACTAACATAGAAATTTTAATAAGCATTAATACAAATAATTTTTAGTTATTAACAAGAATGAATATCCAATCCCGACATAGAAATTAAATATACTATATTGGCTCTGATTTTTGAATGGCGGAGAGAGCGGGAGTTTGCACAGGGGTCTCCAGGGCTTTTGTGGGCATCGCGAGCAACTCTTTGGCTCCTGTGGGCGTCGGTGGGGGTTCCCCTCTTGGCTTGGTAGTTGGTGGGCTGGTGGTTGGGTTGGGTGCTGGTCTGCCGACTGGTTTGCAGGGAAATGTTAGTGGCAACGGTGGTGGAGAGGGCAGTGGCGGCCCTGTTCCTTCAATATATAGAACGACCATGGCTCCTGGAGCGAATTTGCTTGGTGGTGGGCAGGCTAAGCGTGCTGGTGCTGCGGCCAAAGCCAGGATGAGTGACGGATCAAAGCTGGGGCTTCCTGGTGGTTTTATTCCGGTCCGGAATTCAATCTCAGTGAAGCTTAAAGATGAAATTGTCAACGAAATTGAGGAGACTGTTGCTGACCTCTCTGCTCTTGGAGTGATTTGTCATTTCAAAGGTTTTTGGCCCAACCTCCCTCTTTTGCACTCTTGGATTACTTTTGAATGGGAGCCTTTTATTTCAGGTAAAGTTCAAATTTTTCCTATGGCTAAAGGTTTTTTTGTGGCAAAATTTGACAATGTTCAAGACATAAATGTTATTCTGTGTGACATTTTTTAGTTGGGAAGACAAATTTTTGCTGATGGTGAAACCTTGGCATTCTCACTTCAACCCTGTTTCTTAAACTTTTAACAAATTCCCAATTTGGGTTCGATTACCTAATCTCCCCCTTCATCTCTGGAATGTCTCTCTTTTGGAGGAAGTGGGTGATGCTCTTGGAGATTTTCTGATGGTGGATGAAGAATCTTCTAACATTCTTCATTCCACCTTTGCTCGCATATTGGTCGATTTAAATGTTTCAAAAGGGTTACCTGCTGAGATCTTACTCAAATCTTCTAAAGGCTCTTGGATCCAATCTTTGGATTATGAAGGAATTCCTTTCCGGTGTAGGAGATGCTTCAAAACCGGACACGCTGCTGCACATTGTGGTTTTGAAAAAAATTCTAAGACATCTACTTGGTGGAAAGGGGCTTCTCAACAACATTTTACTATTGAGAAGAATGCTGTTCATAATAAGAGTTTTTCTGAGGTGGCTGCTTCGGAACCACCGGACCTTGGAACCCCCCCTCCAGTTGTCTCTTCTGGTGAGGTTGTTAAGACAACCCCTATTGCGTCTCTGGCTGCCTCTCCAGATGATTGTGCATTGGCTGTTCATCCCGGTAGCTTCTCTGATAAGTCTCAATCTTTACAAAGTAGTCATGAGGACAATCCTATGTGTAAGGTTGCTGGATTTCATCATCATGAAAATATAAAGAGGGGGTGGCATAGTATGGCTTCGCAGGTGGAAGAAGGATGGATTATTGTCAAGAGTAAAAAAGATAAATCTTCACGGCCTTCTTTCAATATGACTCTTCGCTCCCACAAGAAAAGTGCTAATTGTAATTCTTGATGGGTCTTGTTTGGGTGCTGGTCTTTTGTTGGCTGCAGGCTGTCCTTTCTGCAGCCTGGCTTTTCTTGTTGTAAAGGGTTACAGATCCCTTCAAAATATATTTTTCCCTAATATCAAAAACATGAGTGGGTGGAGTGGGTGGATGAGATGTGCAAAAAACACACCATCGGTCCACATATACATAGCAAACAAGCATCACGAACTTAAGTATTTTCCTTTGTTGGGGATCTCACTTTACTTCTACCTTTCACTACTACCCATTGGGACTTACATACCCATCAAGAACCTCCACATGCCCCCACACTTCCCCAAATGTCGTTGGAGCCTAGGCTAGTACTGAGAAATAGGAACTAATGTTTCCTGGTTCCTAGGGAATCTCCAACCGCTTCCCTTCCTTTCATCTTTCACTCTCCTTTTTCCTTGTAGGAAGTTTCCCTTCATGTGAGTTTGTGATACTTTAGCTAGGATGTGGATATGTCCAAACATTCACAAAAATCCCACAAATTCACCTTATCCTACGATCTTCTATATAACTTCTTTTAGACATCACTTTTCCTTCATTTTATCTTGTTGATCATATTGCAAAAAATTCACCTCCATTTGGATATGCAAGAATTTGATCGAGATGTGGATATATCTTGATACTTGGAAAATTATCATAAGGTGTAAAAGAAACTTTGATTTTTGTAAAACATTGATTGGAGGGACTTTGGAATTCATTGAAATATGTAGAATAATGGCCTATACTAGGCCATGTAGAATATCACCTTGGATCGGGATAGATCATGATACCCAAAAATTTCTTATAAAACTTCATCCTAAGGGACTTTGGCCCCCTTTAGGACATATCCCATCACCTTCAAAATTCCTACAAACAACTACTTATTTCTCTCCATGCATCATGGTTCCTTTTGTATGCCGTTGGGGCTTGAAAGGGAATTAGGAACACTTTGTTAGGAGTTCCATAGGAACTAGGAACCATTGGTTCCTTATGCCTATGAAAGCTTATATTCTTTTACTTTTCTTTTGAATTTTGGGAACATGAAGAAGACATGGGAGTGGAACACACAACTAAGAGAACACTAAAAATCATAAACCTTATGGAAACTTCTCAGATCGACTATTAATGAGGGATCATGCTACATAGGGAGAAAAAAGGAATGAACTCAAGAAAAAAATTGACAAGATAGAATTGAGTCCCAATAGTGGTCTTGGTTGGGAAATATGCCTCTTACAAGCACAACGAGAATCCAAATCACCGAGTAGACCAAAAATAGGGAATGAAAGAACAAGATTGACTCATGATGAAAAACAAAATCATGTACGTGTAAAAAATCATAGCCAACTAGTAATGACAATACAAGCACAACTAAAGAATGGCTAAGATTTTTTTTAACACAATGTAGGAAAACACTATAGAGGATGGATAAAGTTACTTGCCTCTATCAACCACCATCCTATTGAGGGAACTAATTTCACTAAACTTACACTTATTTCCTTCACACAACTACAACAAGTGTATCCTTCTTCCTTCAAACATAAGGTCTTTTGATTGACTCCAAAAAATTAAATACATGCCCCATTATTTACCTTTTCATTATATGGAAACGAAAAAAAATATTCCATCATAATGCCTTGCATCTCATCATTTATTTCCTTAGTAGCTAGGGAAAGGATTGAAAACTTAGGTCAACACCAAAAGAAACGTTGGTATTTTCATACCTACTATATCAATGTTGCTTCAGTTTAGCTCCTTGATTTGTAATAATGAATCACAAATATGTATAAAACATTGGTATTTTCATACCTACATGGGTGAATTGAGGCAAAAGGAAAATACCTCCAATTCGTAATTCAAAGAATATGCATCCTCTTCTTGTTGACCTAACCAAGGAGAAAACTCATCCTCTGACAACTCAAACTGAAAAAATTGAAGCTTTGGCACATAAGAAGAATGAGTAGTCAACATAATAAACATACTAAAATATGAGAAAATAATGAATAATAAAAAAAAAATCCTACAAACTTGTTGAGGTTAATATAGATTAATTCCCAACATTTTTTTGGGCTATATAGTTGGTTTTTGGCTAAAATAAAAATTATAGGTTGTTCAAAACCATTTCTTGTTCATCATCACTTGTACGGATGCTTGTTGTGTAGATATTTTTGAGATCTATAATTTAAAAAGGGTCCCAATAGATTCTTGAATTAAAATTTAAAGCCTCTAAAATTTTAGCCTTCGTTGAAAATGTAAAAACATCTAGGGCATAGAAAAAATCCATAAGAGGGAGTTACACTTGTTGACCAACTTATGGCATGCAATACGACACATCCTAAGACATATTTGAATGGAGATAATAGAGAAAAAATAGAATGACCATGTTGATTTGTAGGAATTCTTATGGTATTGGAATTTCTCTATAGTTTTATGTTGGTGATACTCTTGAAGTGCTTGACTCCAAAATTTTATTGTAACTTTTGTTGTTGATAATATAATTGGTTTGTACTTTGGAGTGTGGAGGTTTTCTCCCATAAGGGTTTTTTCCATATACACTTGTGTTGTATATTTTTTTTTATGTTTTATATGTATTTATCCTTTCTATAACTGTGAAGATCTAAAACTTGCACAATACTCTCTATT
The DNA here is from genome assembly GCA_007258455.2 of Sequoia sempervirens. Taxonomy (NCBI): domain Eukaryota; kingdom Viridiplantae; phylum Streptophyta; class Pinopsida; order Cupressales; family Cupressaceae; genus Sequoia; species Sequoia sempervirens. Next base: position 95,696 of record VDFB02325727.1, on the reverse strand, counting down.
AGCTCCCAAAACCAATCTTCCAAATTCTATAGATTTTATCCAACTTTAATGCTATGGGTTTATCTTCAAGAAGGTAAATAGATTCAATCAATAGAGAGTGGGTTATGTATCCTACTCCTTGAGCATAGCTTAATCTCAGGAGGGTGTTCCTAGAGGTATGCCTTAACAAGTATTTTACTTCAATTAAAATGTAACAATGAATATAATAAATAAAAACCATACCCAACTATATATTTGGCCCCAATTTCTATCACTAGGTCAAATTTAAGTGATTGAAAAGAAACTCTATATAGTTGAAAATACACCATGCACATGCACAAGTACAAATATCATTTTCATTATAATTTCTTAAGGTGATTTCATTTATCATTACATACATAATGACAAGGTATAAATGCATTGGTAATGGTTCTTTGATAAGATAATAGTTTTGTTTTGGTACAATAGTTCCTTGATTTGTAATAATGAATCAAAAACATGTATAAAACCTAATATACTCCTACAACTAGCCATAACAAGGATGCTGAAATTGATTATTTTTAATCTTGAACTACTAAGGACCGATCTCTAGTCCACTAGGCAATAGGAATATAAAAACAAAGAGGAAAGAAGTGCATTTAGGTAGAGTACTGACAAAAATAGATATGTATTCATGTACAGTAATCAAAGATGACATTTTACTACATCATACATACTTAATGATCCATAACCAAAAATACATGGACCCACAAAAAATAAAGGAATGGTTATTACAAATAATTTATAATACATTGCATATCATCACACACACACACACCAAACCCTAGTTTCACTCATATCGACAAATATGACAATAATAAATAAATATTACATTTAAAGTATTTCCTCAAATCTTGGAAAATGACCATGAAGATATATTAATATAAAATATATGCATTTGCAAAACCTTGCTACACTCTAAAAGATGTATTAATTAGTTTATAATTAGACTAACAAAGTTTAATGCCCTAGAATAATCTATAGACTCTTCCACCTAGAAAATGAGTTCAATGACCAACCCTTTGTATGAAAAACCTACTGGTATATATAGATCTCTGATTGTGATGCCTGGTCCACAAAATTATCCATAGGATGGTAAAATTGAGATGGAATGAAGAGATCCTTCACTCTCTTGTTGTAGCTGTCATTATTTTGACATTCATATCCCAAAACATGTGAAGACTATCTACAAAAGGTCAAAATCCATGCAAGAGGAACAAGAGAACATGCAAAAGACTTGGAAATTCTCTTTTGATATATTAAACCCATAGATTTGAGTTGTTAGGAATTGATCGAGCTAGAAAATTCACTACAAAAGTGATGTCAAGGATGTTATGAAGATATTGGGTTGAGAATACCCTAACTATTGTATCAAATACAATACAAGCTATACCTGCAATTAAATCTTTTCAAAACAACATTTGGGTGATTAAATAATGAATTATGGGTAGGATTCAATCAGATCTAGTAGCCATAGAGTTCCACTAGATTAATTTTGAGTTTTTAGGTTGTTTTTGCCTTTATCACTATAAGTTGCATAAAATATATACCCATTTTGATTATTAATTGTTTATGGGTGGGATAAAGTCTAATTTGGGTAGAAATTATGTCAAAACTAGTAATAAATGATCCTCTAGATATGTAGGGGAGTACGTGAGTGTGACAGTGAAAAATGGTAGGAGAGTAAGACTTTAGGGATTGGGGATGACACATGGTTCATGGCTTATGTTAGGGGTTAGGGTTTGGGGGGGTAAGGAAGACATACCATTAACACATGTTGGAAGGGGGAAGTCTAGGGGTTCAAATATAATGAGAAAAATATAGAGGAAAATATCAAGGTTCGGGGTTCAAGCCTATGTCATGACAAGAATTGAAGTGAGGGAAGTTTGACTGATTGATATTTATAAAGGAAAAGTGGGATGAAAGTGGGGAAAAGTGAATGGATTTTTGAGATGAGAAAATATTTTATCTCAATAAGTAACAAAGGGAAGTGGGGGTGGGAGGAAAGGCATTTTAGTAGGAAAACTCTGACAACTCTAATTTTTTTTACATACTTAGATATTTTAACTTACAACCCACATACTTAGAATTTTGATAATTGTGACACATTATAGACACATGAAGAATAAACATGGATAACACATAGGAATTATTGACCAAGGGAGGCCCAATTAAGACTTCTTATATTGGTTATAAATGGGAGCTCATGTAGGGTCAAGACATATAAAAAGGGAAGGAACTCAAGTAAAATTTGACATTATGATATTGAGTCCCAACACTCTCCTCTAAGATTAATTTAGTAAGTGTTTCTACAAACCTTGCTTCATTCATTTGGTATCAAATCCTAATCACCTCAGACTCTACGTGTTGGGTAGATATTTTTTTTGTACTAATCTTTGTTTGAGTGGGATCTTGTGTAGAAGGGTTTGATCTTATTGTAGGGAGAGATGGCAAACACATCCATAATGGAAATGAAGAAGTTCTTAGGCACAAAATTTGATCTTTGGTAGATCAATATGGAGGATATACTATAGATAAAGATCTATGGGTTACAACATTTAAATCTAAACCTACTACTATATAATAATAAGATTGAGAAAAAATGAACCAAAAATCTAAGGGTCTTAATAAACTCTATTTAGCTGATTTAGTATTGATGAATATGCATGAAGAGACTATTGTAGTGAACCATTAGAGAAATTTGGGTTGTATGTATCAAGCTAAGTCCTTGGTAAACAATATTTTCTTTAGAAATAAGTTTTATACCCTCAAGATGGAGGATAGTGGCTTTGTGGCTAAACACTTGAATGCATTTACGATGGCTGTTACCTAGTTATATTTTGTTGGATTGAAGATGGAAGAGGAGTATTTTTGTATGAATATTTTGTGTTCTTTGTTGGATTTATAGGATCACTTGGTGAAGGTCATTGGGAGTACTACCTCCTAAATCAAAATGGATGAGGTAGTATCATCACTGTTTTTCAAATATGTGACTAGAAAGACTTTTGAATTAGCCAACTATTTCTTCATGTTAGATAGAAAAAAAATCGAAGAAGAAAGACAATAAGGAAAAAAAAGTCTAGATATAAATCCAATGGGAGATAAAATACCCTAGTAAGTCTAAGGAAAAAATAGATAGCAAGATTGGTCATTTCAGAAGAGACAGAAAGGAGGAAAATACAAATAAAAATAGATTTTGATGGGTCTAAAAAGTCATGCAAAGATGATGGTAATGCCTTTTTCATAGCCTTAGATACAAATGCATTAGAAGGTGCATCACATATTGAATTTAGTGCATCTTTTCACATGACCTCACATCAAAGTTGGTTTACAAAATATGAAGAATGCAATGGTGGGAAGGTGCACCTTGGAGATGATTCTCATATAAATATTGCTAGCACTAGAAGAGTCTTGATTGAATTTCCCAATTGACAAGTGAAGGGGATTTATGGTGTATTGCATATCTTTGATTTCACATTAACCTATTGTTTGTAATTAAATTGAATAATTTAGGTGTGTGCTTTTTTTTGAGTGGAGTATACAAGATGGTTAAAGGTTCTATGGTGCTTGCTAAGGGTGTTCAAATAGGAATTTTATTTTAGCTTGATGCATGCAAAATTTAGTGTAATAGTTCTTTTGTTATTACAATGAAGTGATTTGTAGAATCTTCCCCTTCACCATTAGATTCCATCCAATTCCAATGGTCATGCTTTGTGGACACCTAATGGTGCTCATACTTTGGAGACTAAGCTTCCTATAAAGTTGAACTAATAAAAAAGTTTGAGAATGTAGAGGTTTCACATCAAATGTTGAGTTCTACAAGTTCATAGGAGTCATTAGGCTAGAGACAAAGGAAGGGGAAACGAAGTGTGTTGTATGATAATAAATATCTGGCCTCTTTTCTTGGTGGAATTTTTTCTCATAAGGGTTTCTCCACATTAAACCTATATTGTAAGGTTTTCATGTGATTTTCTGATTTCCCTTCTTGTTGATTTGTTTCATTAAATTTCATATGATATTTGACAATTAAAATTGAATGAGTTAATTTTAGATTTGTAAAACTGATTTTCAGATTTCCAGATTTCCAACTAGTAGTTCTTTACCTTTTATTCCTAACAATATGTATTAATTAACTCACTCGTTATCATTAGTGCAGGTTATTTGATGATGATTTCCTTGCTATTTTCATTTATAGATATATTCATGAAATTAACTAATTCTCCTATACTCCTTGCACAATTCTTGTCATATCTTGAGTCAAGACTGATAGTGGCTTGAGCTGTTAATCTTATGTTTGTAGGAAATGTTTCCAAGTTTATGGATGGCAGATTCATTTTCCCTCTCTCCCTCTCTTCGATGATTTCAGTCCCTTTCCTCTTGGCCTTTGATCTTTTGCATTTTCATGTCAATCGGTTAAAGTGAGATCTAGTTAATTTTTAGGCTAGTTTCAGTTTTCATCCCTCAATCTAAGGTTTACCTTCACCTTGTAACATCTTTCTTGGATTCCTCTTAGATCCCTTGTTAAATAATCCTCGTTTCACCATTGAGCTGTCTTTCAAACACCAAAGACCTAGTAACCTCAAGATTTTGTAGACTTCTAATCTCCTTTCAAGAGAGGATTTGAAAGTTGACCTCTCACCTCATGAAGTTGTCTTGTGCAAATTTGCAAGCCACTTAAATCGAGGTTAGTGTTGATTAGTTCAGTATATCTATAAACCTATGCCACATACTTGGTAATGGAACTTTCAGTGAATGAAATACTTGATGACCCAAGTACATGGTGAAAGCTTTGATTCGCAGGATGCCCATGCTGTCAAGTAATGAATAAAAAGATAGTCGATATGCCCAACGTTGGGGAATAGATCATTTGGAAAGTAATAGCTCAATATTGGCAAAAGAATTGGCTATTAGGTGATGGTAAGTCAAGTTTATTCAACATTTGGGAGTTTATAACAACTTTCTCATGGCATAATTAGAAAATTCTCCTCAGCTCTTTATTCTGATGATGGATCATGGAGTGTGATCTGAAACGTTGATGAAAAAACTAACACACAATCAAATTCAGAGGCAACATAATTACATTAGATATGAGACTAATTTTTTCTGCCGGTACATTTAACAAGAGGTACGCTCCTTGAATAAGGACAACTAGGGAACCGGGCTTTCCAATACAGAAAGCGTACACAGTTCATCCTTGTTATAACCGCTAAAATAGAAGTTGACAGCAACGCTGGCATCATGGAAAAATATGTCTCATGTTCAGCTGAATCTTTTCTGTCATGCAGTGTTAATGTTTGTTCTTTTCTGAATGTCTTGCTGTTACAGTCCTCTGTCATTGTGTTATTCACTCCTGTGTTCTGAGTCCATTGCCCTCTGCTGCTGTCAGTCCTGTTCATTTTCTGTTGATCATATCTAAGTCTGCTGCAATCTTCCTAATGCCAGTTTTACAGTTTTGTTTGAATGGATACAACCATTTTACATGATATCAGCATCTCTGTTTCCTTATGTCAGTTTTACAGTTTTGTTTGAATGGACACAACCATTTTACATGATATCAGCATCTCTGTCTTTTAAGTAGTTGATTCTAATATGTTGTAAAAGTACACCTATACCAAAAGTTGTATTTTGACCATTAAGTAACTAATTACATGTTGGAAGAGCACACATATACCCAGAGTTGCCTTTGGCAAACTGGCAGAAGTACAAGATCTATACCCTCAAAATTCTTTGAGAATAAAAATATATAACAAATAAGTACAAGATCTATACCCTCAAAATTTGTAAACATGTGTAATGGAAAAATATTTCCCTATTGGTTCAATTCCTCTTGAATTTGAGAAGAAAAAGTGGTTTAAAATCTTGGAAGAAATGAGGATATGTTTTCTGAGAAGATGGGAGTTTTTCTCCTAAAGAAATGCCTTATAAACCAAACACCATAGAAAGTGAGCTGATTTGAGTCAATAATTATCAAATTTATCTCACATAGTGATTAAGTAGCCTTTATAGGTTTTGTACTCTTTTATCCAATCATATTGGAGATGATGAGAGTTTATGAGAAAAAATGGAATTTGTTTTATAAATAAGTAATGAAATAAAATATTATTTTAAATCAAAAATTTAATATGGTTTATTGGTATTGAAAAAGCATAGCTACAATTTGATGTGATGTGTTAGTGATTATGGAGGGGAGAGGATAATTATTAGATGTTGGTGGATTACTTATGGATGTACCCAACTAAGAAATTGACATACGGCAAATTCATTGCTAACAATTCATCCATGGATAATTCACTGTCAACAATTCATCGACGGAAAATTCCGCCATGACAAATTCACCACAAGTAAAATTCACCACCAGCAATTCACTGCCGCTGAAAATTAATAGCATTAATTTGGTGGTGAATTTTAATTGAGGTGAATTTTCCTGCGGTGAATTGTTGGATCAAAATATTCTTGAGATCCCCTTCTATTTTTTACTAGTATGTCAATACCATATATTCCATAATAAAATTTATTATTATTAGGGAATAAATATATTAGGACAACACAATAATATGTTTTTTTTTGGTTTATTTAAGATTATTGAAAATTAGTATTTTCAAAATCATTATAATGAATAAAAGGTGAATAAAGATCAAATAAACTAATGATTTTTGACAATTTCTACGTAGATTTTTATTTTTGAATTTTTTAGAAATTTATTTTTATCATTTTTTAATTATTTTTAATAGTGTTTATTAATTTTTAATTATTATGGTTTTTTTTGCTCATTAACTTGGGTTAGGTACCTATGGGCAGCAAAAAAGAACAATTAAGCTCATATTCTTGTAGCTCATTGCATCCATCAATGAATATTTCTATTTCTCAAAATTCTAAAAAAAATCCAAATCCTCTACCTACATAAGATTCTTTTCTTCAAAAACACACAATTGCAATTCCAAGAAGAAATCTAACAAACCTCCTAAGACACCAATGAATTTCCTTGAGATTCTAAACGACACAAAAAATCCTTCCTAGAATTTTGAGAAAATCTTAAAATCATTAAATGTTTAATCTTCCCCTTTAAGAGAACCTTATTTCTTTTCACCTCTATCCATTCATGCTCAAGGGAGTGCATGACTTACGATTCATCATCCAAACAAGAATTTGTAGTAAGGTCATCCCTTCCATTGAAGGCTTTCTAATAATAGATGCCTCTAAATTAACTACTATATCAATAGAATGATCAATTTATAGAGATTGAGAAGGGACTTGAGCACACCCTTGTAATATGACATTATTCCCTAGTAGTGAGAAAGTAGTCTCCTAATACACCTCTTGCCTAAAGTGGTCTAAAAACCACTATGTCTACTTAAATCTTGCATAATAACCTTGGAAGTGTCCTTCTCTTGTTGTGAGAAGATATTGAGATGATACGGATCAACTCCCTTCCACCAAGTGGGAAGATACAAATAGTTATTAGTACCCTAGGGTGGATACAAGCTATTGTTAGTGTAGTGAGAAACCATATGACCATGCAATGTATGAAAAGTGATCTTAGGGTTTTACTAGGATTAGCCACCTTTCACTATAAAACATTAGAATTCAGAATGACAAAGGAATTAGATTGGCTTCCAACCTTGAAAGTGAGTCAACCAACCTTGGATATAAATTATTTTGGAGGTTTGAAATGGATTTGGACTCAAAATGCAATGACGTAGCTAAATGACTATGAGAATTACACTATTTTGATGCAAATATAGAGAAACTAGAAATTGAAAGTCAAATTCTAAAACTAGATCCAAAAAGGGAAAAATACTATGGACCTGACATGTATGTGCACCAATTTGTGACACAAAAATGGCTCTTAAGATGCCATTTTTTTATATCAACAAAGTTTGATGTTCACGAGAAAATGAAGATAGTTACACTCAAAATTTGAAGATGTAACAAGAACAAGAGTTGTAGTGCTCCAAATCTACTTTCAAGCTACTATTTTTTTTTTAAAATAATGAAAATTAAGGGTTTCAAAAGGGGGGGTCACCAAAAGTGGTCTTGTTTTTATAAAAAAATAGCATAATGTCTGTTGTGACCTCCCTAAAATGTTAACCATTTTTTAGAATATCAAAAGTCCGAACGGTGAGAAATTAGCTAACACCATGTAGTTTATCCCAGTTTTTTGGGCTAATTTTTTAATGAATATATAATATTTTACGAATTTTTGAAGTGGACACATCTTGAAAAGCTGAAATTTGAGTGCTCGCCGCAATTTTTTTTGAAAACTAATCGAAAATCAATTTTTTTCATTACATGTAGAGTGGAGTCTAGTTTATAAAATGTAATTTGTTTCAAAATTCGATGAACGAGTAAAAATCTATACTAAAACTAGCACATGTTGATTTTTGACAAAAAACCTAGGCACTAATAAGAGAAGTTATAGATGAAAACCTTAACATAATCAAAATGTAAAAAAATTATATATTTAGATAGCTAAGAGAGAGCCTAACATCATCACAGTTTTTTTTATTAACTTGCATTGAAAGACGTGCAAACTTGATGGAGAGCATGACCACAAATGTGTGAAATTTTGTTACCCTTTCAGAAAATCACGTCCTTGCATGAAATGGCCGTACAACCTTTCGGGTTGGATGCCCAAGACAAAATCCAACCCTTTAGGTTGGTATTTCCCAATGCAACTCATTTGGCAAGCGCAATATGATCAAACTATTAGATAATTGTGCTAGGCATAAATTGGAAGACAAATCCTAAAACTATAAATCATTTCAATGATATGATTAGTTAGTGATAATGTGATGCTTAATGCTTAAGGTATTAGTTGGTAAAAAGGTATGAACTTGATTTGAAAACATTTATTTATTGAAATTAGTTTAAGCATGAATGGTGATTTTCGAAATGGAAACTAAATACATGTGCGTGATTTCATGAGTGAATTGCATATGAATTGTGGATAAAGCGATGCAGTGGTTTCATGTTATGTCAAGATCAAACATGATTATGTTGTGCTTTGATGGATTCTAAATTTAGTTTTTAAATTGTGAAAGTTTGGTTAAAGGTGAATACTGTATTTTACAACACTTATTAAAGTTATATTTTGTGAACTTGCATGATGTTAAATGACTAGATATAATCATATATACTAATCCATGAGGTTGGGTACGTCTATGCTAGTGACGTGTGAGTTTGTATTGAATTGGACTTTTGAGGTATGCAAACTTAAATTGAATCATTAATGAGAAATTGGTATAACCATACTTTATTGGCTTTGGTTATATACATATACTTGGATGTATTGATGTTTGCAAGTGTAAACAATTGCCAATAGAAGAATGGATGAATCATTAGGACCCTAATGTTTACCCATTTCACATTGTAAAACAATGTGAATGTTGATTATCTATCTTAATGAAACAAGTCCCAAGTCCCTTAGTCTAATGTGGATGAAAATCTTGAGGGTGAACTAATTGTCTTGACTGCAAATAATTGAAATTCATTATTCGAGCCTCGTGATTAACCATATGCCTATGTCTATATTCTATATTATAATTTTGATTTTTATTATCTTCAAAATGTATTATATGCTATTTGATTTGTTCAAATTAAACAAACTCAAATTTGCACTTTTTTTCAATTTTATAGTTGATCAAAATATTGATTTTTCATATTTTATATCTATATATATATAGAGGATTAGTTTGTTTTGCTCTTGTATGAGAGTTGCATATTGTAAAGAAAATGTTTTGAAGAAGATAATTCAATGTGTGTGTGTTAAAATTTGAAAAAGGATATTGAATTAAAAAAGGAGGTATTTCCACCCCAAGGAAAATATTTATACACATAAAATCATGTTCATATTCATTTACATTTTAACAAATGCATTGTGTGCATTTCCTTCATGCATAGCATTCCAAAAGACGTTTCCTTGAGGCATTTCATTCTGTCAAATAGTTCACCCAGACATTTTGGACACATATTGTTAAGGCGGTTGCAACACTAAAATCTTGTTGTAGGCTACAAAAATGACAATATCCCTACCAACTGTGTTTGTAAATATAAATCTAAAATAGATAAATATAAATGGTAGAAAAAATTTAATGAAGATTTTAAAATAAAAGAAAAACAAATGGATCAATCTATGAAAGGGTTTGTGGCTTCTTTGTTATTATATTTTCAGAGGGTTTGAGGCTCTTGATGGTTTATGCTTGGGAAACTAGAGCTTAGGACAAGCTTGCTTTAGATTATGTCATCTAAGGATTGAGTATTTTCTTTTTGGTCAACAAGACTATCATCATCATCTTCAAATGGTTTATTAATTGACCTATAATTGATTTGTAATTATTATGATTTTTTTATTTTTATTTTGGATGGGGTTTTGGCTAACTCAATGAATTCATCAAATCAAGGGTTTATGATGTCTGTTGGATTTTTTATATTTTGAAAAAAATTGGACTTTTTTTGGAGGGAGATTTTTGGAATAAATACAGTGGTTTCACATACAGGGGAAGATAAAATATGCTCAACAACTTAGATTATTCAAGCGGGTGTGTATGCACTTGTGAGCCCCTCGATAACACCTTGTCTAGGCATGGAAAGTAGGAACTATGAAAGGAACTAACCACTTTTGATCTTCAAAATCACACTAAGGTGCAAGAGGAGAGCATACATTGCTTACAATCTATTTTTTAGGGGCATGTGGTAAGTAACTTCCTAGGGTTAGTTGGTTATTGGTGGATCACAAGTACATATTGCTAATGTCCTCTAACTTGGCTTGCACAAGGTTCACTAAGGAGAGTTCTTGGAATACCCAAATGTATGTGAAGCCCAAGTCTATGAAATGAGGGTTTGTCTAGTGGATTGGTGTGAGAGGGTAACCCACTCTTTGCCTTCACTTTGCAAGGTAAAAGATCCTTGCAAGATTAGTCAAAAATGACAAATGTCCTTCAATGGGAGAGTCATTTGATTCTCTTCCAAACTTTTATAGCTTGTTCAAACATGTTAGTTTAAGCTGTTCACTTGATGATAAAATCCAAGTTAGACCTTCTAAAACAAAATAAAGAAGAAAGTGTTTTTGATTCTCGAGATCACAAAATTACACTAGAGAAGAGCACACACTTTAACTTCAAGTTACCAAAAGTGAGATGAAAACACTTTTGGTCTTCAAGATTGCCAAAAGACATGAGAAGGGAGCACATATGATTTAAATCACAAAAACTGTGAAAATTCTATTGCAATTATTGATTATTAATCTCCTATCTAAATAGATTATTTGACTACTGAAATTAATTCACAACAAATATTGAAAGTATTCACAAATAAATCACAGGAATAGAGAAGAAAACATGCAAAATAATGAACACAATATTTTTGGACAAATTGTCCCTAGAAAAATCCCGAAGGGAAAACTAGTATTGTAGATGAGGAATTCTATTAAAGTTCAGCAAATTAAGAGATACATAAACTGTTTGCCTCTTAATCGCAGAGCTCCGACAATATTCTTCTCCGGAAATTCTTCTCTCTATTTCTCTTGCTGAAATTCCACTGCTACTTTCCCTGATGCTATCACTGTGCCCTTGCTATCACTGCAAGACTATTTGCTAACACTACAAATTTATTTGCTATCACTGCAAATGCTTCTCAAGTGTATGTTCTCCAAATGCCCATTGATCCCCTTTAATACTATTCTCATTGAAAAATCAATGGCCATGATTTAATCTCAATCAATGGCTAAGATTAAATAGACTCTAACAAACCCTAACTAACTGGATTCTAAAAGTCTCTAGAGGAATCAATTAATTAATTAAATAATTATCTGGACAACTAACTCCTTTCTAAAAGTCTCCAGAAAAATTAATTAAATAATTCTTGGGAATGGAGACACCTGTCCAAACTACTAAAATTAACAAAAACATGATATATAATATACACACAAAACTAACCCTGGAAAAAATGACCCTATGGTCTTCGTCACAAACAAATCCTCCACCAAAATGGATTAGCCAAAAAAAAATCCCTTTCTCTATTGTACCATGAAGCAAGGTGAAGGAACTTAATGTTCTTTGAATGAAAACTGCTACGGTCTTAATAAACAATTTCAAATCAGGCATATTTGAAACATACCTATATTGCTCATTTAAAAAAAATTAAAACTCAAGAATTAGATATGTGCAAGTGATGAATAAATTTGTAGCTTCATTGTTCTATGTGTTGAAGATGAACTTTCACACTTAATTTATATACAGTTGGTCGAAAAACCTGAGCCACAATAGAGAGCAAACACCAATCAAATTGATTGTAGAAATGTTCCTCTAGGAAAGAAATAATGTAAGGACAAGTCCCATGGCTTTATGACAGCAAGGTATGCATCATGTTGACTCTCAAGTAGCAAAAAATAGGCATTTAGTCACATGCAATTCTTTAGCTTTGTTCCATAATTTTGTTTGCATTCTTTGCCTGTCTTTGTCATTAGTGCTTACAGATTAAGTTTCAATCTTGACACACTTTTTACCTATTGCTATATGAATGAATACATTTTTTCTGAAAAATATGTTCTAATAAGGAAGAAAACTCATTCAAATAGTAAAACAAACGCAATGTTCTCACCATGACCAGGCAAATTTATAGTATTTTTTTTTTTTTTTGACTACAAGAATTGGTTGGGTATCTGTCTTCCTATAAACTCAGTGTGCTTGGTAAATTTTTTTCACGTGACCGGCGATGCTGGCATGACACACCCTCCGGTACCACGGGGACAGTGGGGTGACTAGACCTCGTGACCTCTTGCTTGCAACAGGATGATTTAGCCAATCGAGTTTGGCCCACCGCCCCAACAAATCCATAGTACTCTTGAATTTTGCTTCACAAAACCACACAAAAGACTCAGAGAGACAGATTGGGTGAGAAGTCAATTAGAGTGCTACTCTAGCACGCTAGAAGTGGTTTAGACCAGGAAAAACTGATTTCTAGATAGAAATGTGCAAAATTTTGACAAAGTTGAGAACTTGTGGATGAAATGATTCTTTGTGGGAGACAGAATTGGGATGGAACTGGAGGCAATGATCATGCTGATCAACATTACAATGACAAAGTTGAGAACTTGTGGATGAAATGATTCTTTGTGGGAGACAGAATTGGGATGGAACTGGAGGCAATGATCATGCTGTTCAACATTACAATGAAACAAAATATGCCTATTTTCTGTCATTCATCAACAACTCCAACATTATCATCCTTAATTTGAAAGGATAAAATTGGTAAGGGGATTCAATTTTGCCATTTATGGAACCATCTAAATTGCCATGAGTGAAAAACATAACCCAGTTCCCAGAAACATTTTGAGAGCCAAAGCTGCAGCAGAGCGGATTCAAAATAAAAGCTGTCAAACTAGACTACATGCCTGGCTGATTGAAACTATAGGTGTGTGTGGGGGTTGAGCTTTACCAACATATGCATAGTGCATTTACTTCACTCTTGAGTTAAACATTACCAACATTTCCTATGGAAAATATCCATGATCCAAATCCGACGGCAATGAATACTTGTTGTTTGATTCAAGTCCCTCTCATAGCAACAAAACAAACAAAAAAATCTGTAGGGTTTATAGAAAATGATAGCAATAGCATATCATACATTAATCTACAGAGCTCCCAACAACTCTAGCAGTGTTGTACAAGGGCCACTAAAGACCAAGGATGTTTGCCTAAGTTTCTATTCAAAATTTTATTGCATTCACTTCTTCATTTTATTTTAGTTTCCACAATTTTATATTCTAGCAAACTACATAGGTTCTTGCAAGACAAAATGTTAGATCCTAACAGAAGAAAAGGAGCTTTCAGGCACCACTACCCCTTGCAACTCACCCAACATATTTTTTAAACCCAAATAAACTTAAGAAAAAGAAGAAAAAAAAAACTAAAACATTCTTTCGGTTCAAATCTAGTCAAAGCGACATGTCCCAGTGTGGTTGTCAAAATGTGAACACAAATTTAAAGTAATATAAAACATGAAATGCACATGCAATGCACATTGAATTCTAATGTTCACCTCAAGATTGAGCACACTTAAAAATAGAAATAAAAAACAAGAAAATGTTATCAAAATCTATTGTTGCAAGTGGATTTGCTCAATAGGATTTAGGATATGATTTTTTGAAATATTTGAAGCATGTATCTGTTGAAGACAGTTGATTGATTTGCATAGGATGTGAAATTATAATTTTTGACAGGGAGGATGGACAGTGAGGATTTGAGGTTGAGATCTACAATTGAAATTCAATGAGAGTAGTTTCATAGGATAAAGAAAAAAATAAAGGGTTTAGATTTAATTTGTTTAAGATGAATAACTATGACTGCATTTATTAAAATAGTAATTTGTTGCAACTATAAAAGTTGAAGTTACAAATTGGAATGGAAATGCACTCATTTTAGGATGTTGGAGGGAATATAGACAATATATTATTTAATTTGATTATTCATGTGAGGTGTAAATTGAGGTAATTATAGAAGTGACCTTGGGTTAGACTAATTAGTTGGTGATGAAATGCTAGTATGGAATAATACATATATAATTCGATACAAAATTAAATATTACCATGTGATTTACTTTAAGAAAATATATGAAACAAATAAGGTAAATAGTCAAATTTTATTGTAGTTAATCATTTGAAAAAATATTGTAGTGGGTGAATGCTCTTAGATCAATATGGTAGATCAAAATGAGTTGTATGCTCAAGCCCCCATTATTTATATGTTAAAGAAAGTGAGATAGAATAATGTTGTAGGATTATCTCTTGTTGCATGAGTTTAGCAATTGAGATGATTTGGTTACCAAATAGTCTATCTTATCTTGAATATTATGCTTATATTAAAAAGAGTACCTTTTGTACCTTCATGTTTTAATTTATTACACAAGATAATACTAATTAATTTTGGGGTTACATGTGCCCTTTACTCACACTCTTAGGACTTGGAGGGGCGGTTGTCTTCGAGATGCCACTCCCTTATGGCATTGAATACATTAATGCCATATCATCTTCTTAGTGCTTCCATTGTCGCATAGGGTGTGTCATAAGGGATATATGTCATTCAATGGTTCATATGTATTCATATCCCTTTTTCTTATGCATTGTCAAAATGTATATTTGTCATGTGTCCATCATCTTGTGGTATCACACAAGTATGTGTACATTGTAATTTGTCATAGGTAGTTCTTTTGTGTTTATTTATTTTTTGTTGCATTTGTATATTTGGGCCCATTTTATAATGTGGGTGTTATCGATGCTCCTAGATATTGTGATGTTACAATTGAATTTTAGGCGGCATTAGATTATCAATAGTGTACCTAGTTTTACTAAACAAATTTGGGTGAGGGTAGAGATCTCTTGGGTATTGAAGATCAAGTTTTAGAACAATGAGTGTCTTGACATAGTTTTAGCAGAAATACCAATAACCTTACACCTATATTTGGATGTGAGTCCAGAATACTTAGTAGAGAATGATTTGATAGGTTTGGTCCATTTGATTTTTAGAAGTATTATAGTTTTTCTTTGTCTTTTTATGTGAGTAGGTCTAGCATTGTGATAATTTTAGCTCTGAGAATGAGTTTTCCTTGAGTCAAGAAGTCTATTTTGAGAATGAGCTTGAGAATTACATGGCATGGTTAGAGGCAATGGGTTGAATCCCCAAATGTGGAAATTAATATTTAAATGAGGAGTTTTGACTTTTAAGCTTATGTTATGATATTGGTTTATAGTAAGATATTTTTGTGATCTAGTGTGTCAATTAGAGTGTTGCCTACATGGTAGAGAACACTACTTTTCATGTGCAATTAGAACATTTTGATGTGTAATTCTAGATGTTGTAATTGATTTGGTAAAGTTCATGAGAACACAAAAATTTAGATGATACAAGATGGTTATGGGGATGTATTTCCTTGTGTAGAAAATTTTTCTTGTTTGTGTTTGACCCCTTATGCAATGCATATAACAAGTGGGAGAATGTTGAGAAAGGTCTTGTACATCTTGCATAAAATATTTAATATTTTGTAAAGTTATAGTTCATCTTGAAAGTGGATGCCGCACTTTGGATAGAGCAATGTTTTCCTAGGAAGTTGTATGTAACATTGGGAAAATATCTTTAATGTATGTGGTGGATCACATGAAGACATGTCATCTCAAGCACGAGAATTAATTAAAGTCATATGTGCTTTTGTTTGGAGGTTGTAATTGTTGGTGTAAATAGGGGAGAAGACCCAGTATCTGCCAGGGCTAACTTCATGCAGTCGTAGAATTCAAACCGTACGTCGAATTGAATTTTTTTTTTTTATGGGTTTTTTTTGCTCACGAGTTAAGTGCTTATAACTAGGATTTGGCTTGTGGGAAATTTGGTTGAGTGCGGGAGCATTGGATATGTGAGCGGGGGTCAAAAAGTCACCTTTTAGAGGTGTCGTCTGCTCGTCGCCACCTAACGTCCTAGTATTCACCCGCTACAACCACCAATTTTTTTTTTTAAATCACTTATATATGTCACTATTAACATTTAATTAAATCTTGATGGGTCTTGCTTGGGGGCTGGTTTTTTTGGCTGGTTGCAGGCTTTCCTTTTTGCAGATTTGTTTTGGATTGTAAAGGGTTTCAGGTCCCTTCAAAACCTATTTTTTCCTTAATCAAAAAAATTTAATTAAAACTATTTTATCATTCAAATCCGCTCAAAATTCAATGGGTCTAATTCACGTTAACACCTTATAAAATCATTTTGGCGCCCATTAAAAATCACTCCTACATATTAATCTCCTAACATTAGAACCAGACACCGAACACATTACACCCCAATTAAACTTCATTTGGGGTCCAATTAATACATATGACTAATGTTTTTTTTGTGGGCATCCCATTCTTTTCCCTCATTTTACCGCACGCTCTCTTTGGAAGGTTCTCGGCAATGGAAGTGAATGCAGACGACGACGACTCTCCACGGCTCCTGCTAGTTCACACGTCTTGAGGTAACAAAAAACATCATTCTCCTTTGAATATGCAAACAATGGTACTGGTTAATCATTTTCTTTTGCATCTTTCATGACTTGTGAAGGGTTTATTCGATGATTGAAAAATTATTACTGCTTGTTTATGAAATAAATCATTCCTCTTACATGCCTTTTTGCCATGTGCTGTTTGATTTTGTCGAGTCATGGTGCTGGTGTTTTACACACGGTTTGGGGTTAAATGATTTCCTCTCCTCGTTTTACCACGTGCTCATGCCCTGGTAAAGTCGATTGTATCATGATTTTGTCTGTAGAAATGATAGAGAAATTTCGTGGGTTTGACCACGTCTACAAAAAATGATTTTTTGGTTTGCATCGACCTTTTTGTAAAAAACCCATGTGAATATGGGCATAAATCGACAAGTCCATTTAGTAAATGCCATTTTTGTGAAAACTCTTGCTTTGTTGTTTCAAATATGGGTTTTTTTGGGGTTAAATGATTAAATATGGCTTGGTAAAGTCAATTGTCTCATGATTTTGTCTCCAGAAATGATGAGGAATTTTGTGGGTTTGACCACATGTCTACAAAATGAGATTTTTTGGTATGCTTCAATTTTTTTATAAAAAACCCATGTCACTATCGACAAGCCCATTTAAAACATGTCATATTTGTGAAAATCCTTGCTTGGTTTTTTCCAAATTCGTGTGCTTAAGGAATTAATCTCATGAAACTCTTGCTTGGAATATTCGACATCTATCTAAAAACACACTTTTGTATTCCTATGAGTGAGGAATTATTATTATGAAACCCTTGGTTAATTTCTTGTGCACATTTTTGAAAACCCAAGTCTGTAATCGATCTATTGAGCTCTTAAAATTAATATCCTATTGCTGTTGAATATAGCACAACTTCTTTCATTTACTGTACAATGTGCTTTGTACATTCTACTTATAGTTATTTTCATGAGTTGTGCATTTAACATTTATATTTATGCACTGTCTTTCATTTACTTTACTTTATAAGTAAATGAAGGTGTTTTTTGGTGACGGGTTTTTTCTTACAAACACCATTTACAAATTCAAAAATTTGCGTGTTCATTTAATATTTTTGGTTCTCTCAGCTTCCTTTTTCATTATATATGTATATATGTCTATATATGACTGTGTTTGTTTGTGTATATATATACACACACAAACACTCTCATATATACATATATATATGTCTGTATGTGTATATATATATTATGTACATATATGTGTCTGTATATATATATGTATAGTATATATATACATATATGTGTGTGTGTGTGTGTGTGTGTGTATTTGTATGTATGTATATATAAACACACAACTTATTCAATCTGTAAATGAATGTGTACAATATTAGTTATAAATATTCTGTATGACTATGAAATAATTTCACACACTTCTTAACCTTTATACCTGAAAAATGGTGGATAATATGTTGGGAAAAAAGCTTTATCTTGAGCTTGTATATATGTTGAACTTGATTAATTATGTGTTGTTGTACATGCATTATTTCAAAGGCCGTATGATGTTTGTATGTTACTAGCCTCGGTTGTTACTACCCATGGTTGTAAATATTTTCTTGCAAGCACAACAAAACAAGGAGAGGTGGTGCAACAATGTTCATGGTGGGTAGTTCGATAAATGTGTTTTTCAACACACCAAATAATTAAGGATTTTTTGTTCATATGGCTCTAAGTTTCAATTATTGTTCTTTATTGTTCACTAACTAGTATGTCTTTTTATTTATTTCAATAACTATTGTCCATGTTTGTTTGTTATATTATATTTGTTTGTTGTGGTAGGCATGTCAAATGGTTAGGAGGTTGTAAAGAGCATGTCAAATTGCAAGATTACATTTCAGGTAAAGTCTTTCAAGACTTTACTTTGGCTGTGACCTGGCAGACATTGTGTTCATTTATAATATTCGTTTTTCTTATTCATTGTAAACTTACATTTACAATTTACAATTAGATTGATTTCCAAGTATAGGTGTTGAAAAATTTATAATTACAAATAGATTAATTTATGGATATGTTGCATATAGATGTATAGATATATGTATGCATATACTTAGTCATGTATACATACATACATATGTACGTACATACACATATATGTATGTATACACAACTAGGGAGGTTGTAAAGAGCATGTCAAATTGCAAGATAACATTTCAGGTCAAGTCTTTCAAGACTTTACTTTGGCTGTGACCCGGTAGACATTGAGTTCATTTATGATGTTCATTTTTCTTATTCATTGTAAACTTACACTTACAATTTACAATTAGATTGATTTCCACTTACACTTACACTTACAATTTATGGATATGCTGCATATAGATGTATAGTTATATATATATATATATGTATCAATATACTTAGTTGTGTATACATATATATATATACACACACATACAACTATGTATATGCATATTGTATGTGTGTATATATATATATATGTACATAATTTTCCGAATTTCAATTACATACATTTCTTGATGTACATTTAAATTTTCAACAATGTTAGTTAGATGAATACAACAAACACATACCCAACAAAATGATAGATGAATACAACCAATACAAATCCGATTTCGAATCATAAAAAGCATAGATCATTAACCTGGACAACTCCCAAAACATACCCATATATACATAAATTTTTGAATTTCAATTACATACATTCTTAATGTACATTTAAATTTTCAACAATGTTAGTTAGATGAATACAACAAACACATATCCAAAAAAATGATAGATGAATATAACCAACACAAAACCAATTTCGAATCATAAAAAGCATAGATCATTAACTTGGACAACTCCCCAAAACATGCCTAGGCTGAAATCAAATTTATTACATCATATACATGATTAAGACAAAGTTGGAAAGAAGACAAGGAGTCTTCAGTCTTACAAAAAAAACACTGGCACACATCGAAGTAGATAAGTTCACAACAGAATACCATTCAGTTTTACAAAAATAGACACTAGTATCCTTTGGCTATCCAATACAATAGACTAGCATTCAATTTTATGAAAAACACACTAGCACACTTTGAGGTCAAAAAGTTCACAACAAAAAGTACTAATCAAACATCCACAAATCTGATTAAGAAGTGTGTCCATGGGGGTCAATTGACTCTGCATGAACTAGAAAAGATGTTAAGGACTACAGATTGTTCTGTATGGCAATTGCTATACAAGCAAGCAATGCCTAATTTTCCTCTAGAGTGAGTTGTAACTGTTGAGAGCAGCCTTCAGAAGACCTGTTTTGTAGGATGCTAAGAGCAACAAAGACTGAGAAAAAACGTTAATCATGTCCCTTAAAATTGGATGTTGACTTGGAAGAGTTGTAGGAGTACTCTTACTTCTGTTTCTTTTTGCTCTTTCCGCTTGCTTTTGGTTTTCCTTCAACTATCGAGCAATCTTTGCTTGCTCCCTTTGAAACTCCTTTTGATGTCACTGCCTCAACTTCTCCTCTGCAATTTTCTATTTTTTGCAACATGCTCCAATCTCTTTGCCTCCCTCTGTGCAAGGATTTCTTCTCTTTCTGCCTTCTTTTCAGCCATTTGCTCCCTTTTCCTTTGCTGCAATTCTCGGTTTCTTTGTTTCTGTGCCTCTTGTTCATTCAACAAATTGAAAAAATCACCCGATGTCAAAATTTGAGATTGCCTACTTAGGCGTAGCACCCCATTGTGACCTCTATTAGATGATTGGTGCACCCTTTGCATTGGGAGTTGCAAAAAAATGCTTCTCCTACCTGTTGGTTGTTGGTCATTGACTTGTGTGCATGGAACATAGTTAGCTTCTTCGTCACTTGAGTCATTACCTTTGACTCCATCCGCTTTAGCATTTTTAGCCTCCCAATTTCTCCCAGTCGTGAAGTAATGGATGGCCTCTTTAGGATCAACATCTAGTGGTGGCATGGACAACCCTTCATCCACTTGACTGAAATTCAGATGCACCCCTAGGTTCAAAACTACATCTTGATATTCAGATGGTAGATTGAGACTCTCTTCATTTTTAGTTGGATGATTACATGATTAAATTGCTGGTTCTTGTTCTATTTCTACTGCCTCTATGTTTTCTGAGCAATATCCTTCTTCGTTTGTTGGATTTGGGGGATTGCTTGTAGAAAAGGTTTCAATAAACTGTCCAATTTGTTCTTCATTCCAACCTAATATCCTCAAACAAGTCTCTACTACCATGAACTGCGCCTCATCATTAGATGTATCACCCTCTGTTTCTACTCCCAATGTGGCTCCTTCCTCTTCAACCATGAAAGCTTGGCTTGGCCCCATATCCAAGTCAATTGCATGTCGATCTAATGGCCAAATTCTCGTTCTTCTAAAACCACTTGCAATGTTATTAGGAGTCAAAGCTTGTGCAAAATCTTTGCTGGCAAGTGTTGCCAACTCTTCCCTTCCAATGTCATGTTGAGGATTTGTAGAGAGCCATATACTCCTATGCTGTTTGAAGTAGTTCTTGAATGGTGAGAACACATTGACATCAAGGGGCTGCAATTTGTGGCTGCAATGTGCTAGAAGTGTGAGAAAATCTATTCCCATAGTCTTTGCTTCTTCAATTGTTTTGAATGCCACATGACTGCCATGACTGTCAAAGATGAGAAACTATCTATTTGTTGGAGACACCCTTCTGGGACATCTCTTGCAAAGTGTTTTAACCATTCCACAAATAATTCTTTGGTCATCCAAGCATGATCTTGGATTGCCATGCATTCCCTTGGCTCACAGTTAACAATATAGTTTCTAATATTCCTTTTGGACTTGAACAGATAGTAACTAGGTATAGCTTGACCTGCTACACTAACACAATCTAGAACAATGATCCATTCTCTGCTTTTAGAAATTAATTGTGGAACCCATTTCGTCCTTGTTTTTGCAATAACTCTCATTGCACAATTTCTGCCAACCTGCACACCTGTTTCATCACAATTCCATATTTTGTTAGGCCCATAATTGTGTTTGTTGTACAACTCCTCCAAGTTATCATAGAATGAAGAAACTATTTAAGGGTGTAGCATTATAGCTCAATTTGTGTCCACTCCTTCGGGTGTTCAAATTGTTAGATCAGGATGCCATTGATGAAAACCAACCCACCATGACCTCCCTGGTATCCCATTTGTGAATGGGTTAGGCCTCGCTCCAACCATTTGGGCCACCATTGACTTAAACTGTGAGACTTGAAGGCCATAGCCAATATTAGCGATGTCTTTACACCACTACACAATTTCAACTTTTTCTTCGTCAGATAGGACTATTTGTGGCCCCTTCCTTTTTGTGGATGTCACACCATTGAGCCATGCCCGCAAACTGCTAGGCGAGATTCCCTATTTGATCGCTGAACCTCTGATTGACATTCGATTGTCCTCAACATTTGCAATGGCTTTTTCTATGTCATGCATAGACCAACTTTCCGTGCACAGATCTGGGGTTGTCACATGGTTAGTAGGTGGCGGTTCCATTTCTACCTCAGTATTATGAACAGTAGGTTCAAAACCATCATTTTAATTTGTCTATTCTGCATTTTCAGAAATAACATCCTTGTTGATGTTGACTAATGGCTCTTCATCAACAGCATCTGGAACATTGAACGTCACTTCACGAGGTACTCTAATTAAGCGCCTCCCACTCGATTTTTTCCTCTTTTTCCCTGGTGCCATGATTGTCAGTGATCTTGTACATTGTAAGCCATAAAGTGTTAGAAAAACAATGTTGAGAGCGGTAAAAAGAAGTTGAAATCAAGCTAGAAACAACCAACAAACCAAGGAGTGCCATTGTTTGCATTCTGAAAGGAGAATGATGTTTGTCATTATCACACACTATAGACAACAAACATCAGCAAACATATGTATGTACACAAATTTATATAAGTATACATTTATCTATGTAATTATATGTATACACACACATACATATATATTTGTATGTATACATATAATTACATAGAAAATCACTGATATACATTGCAAAACAGAAAACGACGCTAATTGTGTCACTATTAACATGCAATTAAAACTATTTTATCATTCAAATCCGCTCAAAAGTCAATGGGTCTAATTCATGTTAGCACCTTTTAAAATTATTTTGGTGCCCATTACAAATCACACCTACACATTAATCGCCAAACATTAGCACCGAACAACAAACACATTACACCCCAATTAGACTTCATTTGGGGTCTGATTAATGCATATAACCAATGTTTTTTTTTTTGGGTATCTGATTATTTTCCATCATTTTATTTGGGTTTACACACACACGCACATATACGCACATATAGATGCATTTATATGTATTTGTATAGATATATGTATACATGTATCCGTGTATACATATAATTACATAGTTACATGTATGCATATATTTGTACATATACATATATATATCTATATATATGTAGATATATGTATGTATATTTATCAATGTACAAAGCACATTGTACAAAAAATGAAAGAAGCTATGCTGTATTCAACAACGATAGGATATTAATTTTAAAAGAGGTAGATCGATTACAAACTTGGGTTTTCAGAAATGTGCACAAAAAAGTAAACAAGGGTTTCATAATAATAATTCCTCACTCACAGGGATACAAAAGTGCATTTTCAGATAGATGTTGAATATTTCACGCAAGGGTTTCATAAGATCAATTTCTTAAGCACACAAATTTGGAAAAAACCAAGCAAGGGTTTTCACAAAAATGGCATATAATAAGTGGGATTGTCGATATATGCCCATATTCACATGGTTTTTTTATAAAAAGGTCGATGCAGACCAAAAAAATCATTTTTTGCCAACATGTGGTCAAACCCACTAAATTCCTCTATCATTGCTGCATACAAAATCATGATACAATCAACTTTACTGGGCCGTGAGTGCGCGGTAAAACAGGGAGAGGAAATCATTTAACCCCAAAAAAACTCGTGTGTAAAACACCAACACCATGACCCGACAAAATCAAACAACACATGGCGAAAAGGTGTGTGAGAGGAATGATTTATTTCATAAACAAGCAGTAATAATTTTTCAATCATCGAATAAACCCTTCATGGGTCGTGAAAGATGCAAAAGAAAATGATTAACCAGTACCATTGTTTGCATTTTGAAAGGATAGAAAAATGATACAACCATATATATCGATCTACTCATTGAATAAAAGACATGAGACACAAAATTTGTAAATGAATGTGTACTATAAATATAAAAAATACATTGTACACATTCATTTACAAATTCAAACACACAACTTATTGAATTTGTAAATGAATGTGTACAATGTTATATATAAAACATTGTACACATTTATTTACAAATTCAAACACACAACTTATTGAATTTGTAAATGAATCTGTACAAATTCATTTGCAAATTCAATAAGTTGT
This sequence comes from Sequoia sempervirens, assembly GCA_007258455.2. Taxonomy (NCBI): domain Eukaryota; kingdom Viridiplantae; phylum Streptophyta; class Pinopsida; order Cupressales; family Cupressaceae; genus Sequoia; species Sequoia sempervirens. The sequence goes on along the minus strand of VDFB02325727.1, from coordinate 71,273 downwards.
GTTATATATTATTATACACATTCATTTACAAATTCAATAAGCTATGTTATATATATATATAAAACATTGTACACATTATTTTACAAATTCAATAAGATGCATAAGAAAATGATTAACTAGTACCATTGTTTGCATTTTTAAAGGATAGGCAAATGATACACACATATATATCGATTTGCTAAATGAACAAGAGACACAAAATATAAAATGACAAATATAAGTATGCTGGTCTGCTGTATGTGCAATAGAAAGTAAAAAAATATAAACAATTGTTAGTCTATTGTATTGGACAGCCAAACGAAATGTATTTAAACAAAGTTATATATGTATATATATGTGTGTTTGTGTATATATATACATATATGTATATACATGTATATATGTATTTATATGTAAGTATCTATATGTATGTATTTGTATATATATCCATGTATATATATATATATACACACACAAACATATATATATATATATATATATAAACCCTGAGAAATGACCAAACCTTGAGAAACAACCAAAAATAGACAAATATAAATACACATATATGTAGAAATAAATGACAAATGACCAAAAACAGACAAATATAAATACACGTATATGTAGAAATAAATGACAAATATAAATGACAAAAAATAGAAAATGAACACACATATTATTGAATTTGTAAATGGAGTTTGTAAGGAAAACCCCTTCACCCAAAACAACTTTTCATTTACTTATAAAGCAAAGTAAAAAGACACTGCATGTCAATGCTCTGAATTTTGTAGAGAATAATTTCACAAGATGCAATGGTGAATGCTGTTGGCTGCTTTCCCCCTCTTATTTAAGAATTCGAATATGACAATTGAATGCATTCAATTTAGTTGTTGTGTTTTAAATTTGAATTTGTTTGAGCATTTGAATTTGAAGCTACCAGTTATGTAGGTTTTTAAATATGATATGACTAAATTCTGCATAATATTTGGATTTGATGTTTATTTGGAGAGCCTTACACCTGTATTTAATTGTGCAACTACCTACATGAAATGAAGTAAGAGATTATGATTATTTCATGTAAATCACCATTAAGTGTGCATGTGTAGTTGTAAATATAATATGTAATGAAGGATAAACATTTGCAAGTGGGGGTATTTGTAACAGTAAAAGTTTTAAATTAAATTGTAAATGAGCCTTTTTATGTGCAAGTCGACTTTTTTTTATAAATGCAAAAGCATGTTTAACTATCTATTATGATTGGTGAGTTACATATTGTGTTATGAGTAGCCATTGGTGTTGTTGCAATTTCTTATTTGATAAAATAAAGTTTTTTAATGGATCAAAGTGAATTTTTTTTTGGGAGGTGGAGTGAGCATGGAGGTGGCAGTTATTCAATGGGTGGAAGTAACTGGGTCTTCTTCCCTAGTGACTTTATCAAAATAGTACAAAACCATGCTAGCAAAACCCTTCCCAAAATCTCTACCTGACCTAGTCAAAAGTTCTTCATAGAATCATTATGTAGTTGATTGTTGGCCCATTTTTTCATGTCATCTATATGCAATTTTTTTTGGGTTCTGTGCTCTCAAAACGTGTGTAGAAGACAATCCAATCTCTTGTTAATCTGTGTCTTTTGGCGTGTAAATCATTGTGTGTGTGTCCAATCTGTGTGTGGCAAAGAGGACAATGAAAGGCATGATCTACCCATGAAAACCAAGCACGTTGAGGGATTTTGGTTAATTAGGTGCATGAAGCCATTGAACAAAGCATACAAAGGCACACACACCATAGCATAGTTGGATGAAAGCTTTCTTACTGATCTTGAGTTTCTATTTGGTATGATAGAAGCTTCTTATGAGGCCACAAGTTTGTGTGCAAGGTCACACGTATCAATCTCTTGAATGTTATATGCAGTGTTCAAATGTGATGGGTCTTTGAAAGTTCTATGACTAGCACTTGCACCAGAAGGGTGCAAGGGTTACGCCGATAGAAGATATATAAAAACATAATAAAGAGGTGTAGTTTGAAATATATGCAATCTTGTTTGTAAAATTTACAAAATATTTGTAATACATATTTGGTGATAGCAATATTTGTAATTATTTTGTTTGTGTTGATTGTGTATTTGATGATTCTGAGTGCTAGAATGAAGTGCCCTTCCACATAAGTTTTTGACTATGAATGTATTCTGTTCCCACAAAATTACGAAAGAAGTTAGCAAACAAACATCATAGATGCATAATTGATTTTATACTAGGATATCTATCCTATTACATAGTCTATAATTAATAATAAGGCATAACTACAATAACTAAATAGTTAAATATACAATATAACTAATACATGTTTTTCCTAACTATAATGAGAGTTAAATTTGGTGGACATCCATACTTGATGACAATGAGCTACCATATTTGGCAATGATGTCCGGATGATATTAGTAGGTTAATTAAAATTTTAATGTCCCCCAGGAATATAGTTTTTATTTTGACACTTGGACTTCAGAGGCCTTGTTCTCACTCATTCAAGATCCTTTTTCAATTTTTTTTTGAAATAAGGTAGAATTTTGTGCTTTTCATGGTGGTGTGGTTTAGACTTTTGTTTTGTTATTTTTTTTCTCAAAATTTTAGCTTCTTCAATCTGCTTATATTAATATTATACTTTATGTATAATATTTTGTATAATTAATAATACATTTTATATTATTGTATTATTAACTACAATAAGATTGAATTTGATCTTAAATGATCCTTTATAATATTATACTCAATTTATATAATATCACATTATTTATTGTTTATTATTCATAATAATTATTGTATATAATGTTTATTATATTATATTATATTATAATTATTATTTAACATAATTATTATATAAATTTGATTTTTTTCAAATTACATGAATTTAATTATTTAACTAAAAGTTAAAATAGTAAAATTTATTTTATATTATACCAATGAGTATTTTTACATAACTATTATATAAATTTAATTATTGAATTAAAAAATTTATTTTTTAAAATTTTGTATCATATGATACATATTATTATTTAACAAAATTATTTTTTACATAATTATCATTTGTTTCTTTCTTATAGATTTATTATATTATCATTTGATTTTATTTATAATTTATTTAATATAAAATAATAAATAAATCTTTAAATTTCTTCAATATTATGAATGTCTATTATTATTTCATATATATAACATAATTATTATAGTTTTGAAATTGTTTCAAAATTTAAACTTAAATACAAAATTATCAATATAAATCTAATATTAATTTCAGGCTAAACATCAAACTTCCATAATAAGCTCCCATACCTTATTCTAAGCCTTCATATCATAACAATTATTCAAAACACCCATACTTTCTTCCATGATTGATTAAAAATAAAAAAATTGCTTTTCACAAAAGTCTTACTATTGATGGAACAAATATTTCTTTCACAATTATTGATTATTTCATTTAGCATCGTCAAGAAATATAACATACACGTCTCTGAGAAGTATGAAAATATCTCTTAATTACTATTTTCTTAAATTCTTTTAAGCCCTCTCCAGAGAAACCTTCGAACATTAAGGCTATCATGATTGTACTAAAAAGGCTTTATCTTTTGTTAGAACGATAATATAGTATTCCAAACTGCTATGACCTTAATCTTAGTGATAACTTTAAAATTACTGATTCATAATTTTTATGGTTTTTCTGGATTCTTTTTTGTTTAATTTAAAAAAATCAAAAATCTAAAAATTGGGGATAAAACTGATGAAAAGTAATAATAGGGAATTTTATGTTTCCCCTAAACTTGAGTAAAATTGTTGTTTTAAATATAAAGTATTCATAATAATTTGTCTAATAAAAGGTATGATACTATGATACATATATTCTTGTAAAGGCTTTTGCATCTCTTAAGAATATTTCCAAAGAAATGCGGTCCACATTCAAATTATCTTCACATTTTTACCTCATCATTTGTAAATCTTATCCAACACTAACATATGCAGCAACCAGTTACCTCATACAACATTTTCCCAAAGAATTTATGGAGATATTAAAAAGTTCCAATTACCTCATACAACATTTTCCAAAAGAATTTATGGAGATATTAAAAAGTTCCAGATACCTCATACAACATTTTCCCAAAGAATTTATGGAGACATTAAAAAATATTCTATTGAACTTTTGAATATCAACTTTTCAAATCACACTCCATGATCCATCATCAGGATGAAGAAAATGCATAGCATTTGTCTTCTGATGCTATCTACTTTCTTCATTATGATATGAAGTGTGATCTAAAACATTCATATTAAAAAATTGATGCAATCAAACCCATAAACATAGAAAATATACAGTATTTCTCTTCTCATGCTATCTACTTTCTACATTCTAATAATGAACCATAAAGTGTGATCCAAAACATTCATATAAAAAAATTCATGTAGTCAAATCCATAAACATTTCAAACAGTACTTTACATTAATTATTCTACATCTATGTACATGAAAAATGTTTCCAACCTTGATTAGCTTCCTCTCAAATTCAAAGGACGCAACTCTTCAGAAAATTTGTTTCACAAGAAATGATGTGATGCAGAATCCTATACAATCTTACATGCATCAATATAATAAATGCCCCTGATATTAAGAAGGTTTAGGAACAAAATGTTCATCTGCAGGCAGTTTACCTGGCATTGAACTTAACTTCATCTGTAACCTTTGTGGTACAGAAAGAACAGTAGGAGTAAACAACCCACATTAGAGATAGGCCCAAAGTCGGTACACCTTCCAATCTTGCAAACCAAAGAGCTTGGGGGGCTTCCTTTATTGTCATCATCATCTTCATTTTTTATCGAATTGAAAGTAAAAATTCCTATCTACTTCTCTACACACACCATCTACAAATGGCACACCAAACAGCTTGGAGCTTATTTTATCGTCATTATCTTCAATTTTAACAGAATTGAAAGTTTTCCTATCTACTTCTCTATACATGCCATCTACCAAAGGAATCCTCTTTGAGGCAATGCGTTCTTTTGCTGAAGCTGTAATATATTGGCTTTCATTTGCAAGAGAAGGAACTGAGCTGAAAGAGCTGCCAGGACAATCTCTTGGAATCCCCTGCCTCCCATGATGCTCCAGATCTTCCTTTAACCTTGCCAGCATTGCCAACCTTTATGAGGATGAGACATTTTGGGACAGAAAATTGGTTACAAGAACTGGGGTGATGTTCACATGTTGGGATAACAATAGGAGAAGATGATTGCATAGCTTTTTCATTTGTGCTAGCTCAGTTACCAATTGATAATTGTCCCTTCTCATTTTCTCATTTTCTTCCACCACATTTTTATGGTTAAGAGCTGCTGTTGCAGGGGAGGAGGCGGGTTCAATTGAATAGTTAATCTAACTTTCAATTTTTTAATTTTGCTTTAACATTATATATTCTACAAATTGTTATTTACGTAACAGGTAATAAAGTGGACCTTTAATTTACCTTTATCAATTCAAATCATCCTTTCATTTACTCTGCAATCATAATAATTTCGTTTATACAAAAACTATTATTGAGGGGAATTGTAGGTGTGATAATATGAGATTCGTAGCATGGTAAACATATTTGGTGCAAAAGTATATGAATATAAATTAGCCACTTGCATGGTAAACACATTTGGTGCAAAAGTATACAAATATAAATTAGCCACTTGCATGCAATGAAGTTGTGAGTACATATACAAATATAAAGTTGTACAATAAAAGATGGTAAGAAAAAGGAAAAGTGAAAGTTTATGCACATAAGGGTGAAATTTAGTATGTGTACCTGTACTTATCATAATGAAATCCTGTTCCATACAGCTTCTTTGAATTTGCATTAGATTAATAATATGAGGCAACATTCAGCCATAGATTTAGTATCCTATACTTCTATTATAACATCTAAGAGCACAAATTAATTGCATTCTTGAAAGAAAAGACTCATAAAATGCATTTTAGATACTCAGAACACTATTATATTGTTGACATCTGAACCTAAGCTACAGATTCAAGAACTTCAAACTATGCTTAGGCTTGGGGCTTCTTGAACAAGCTCAATGCCATTATGCTGTTATTCATTGTTTTGATGAAAGAATGTGGGAAAGAAGAAAAATTTCACTCAGCTGGCAAATTTGATAATAAAATATTTAATTACCATTAAAAAAGAGCAGTAAATACCTTCAACCTTAGTAATAATTTTATCTAAGAGATTCTCTCAAAATCAAATACCTAAAATGTATTTAAGTATTCAAACGCTACTTTGCACATCTTTGAGCCTAAAATACAGGTTTAAGAATTTGCACGTGCACTTTCGATTTAGGCCTTGTTTAACAAGTTTGTACATGCATAATCATGTCATTACCTCTATCATCCTTGTTTGTTTTTTTCTAAGTTGAAGTGTAGGACAAGAAGCAAAAGTCATGTGTACTCGGATTGCAAATTCAATAAATAAACATGTATCTTGCATCCAAATCTTAAGGCAACTATGAATTTTGTCTCAGAAATTTTCTCAAGAGCATTGCAATAGCCATTATGAATACATTTATTGTATCTTGCATCCAAATCTTAAGGAAACTATGAATTTTGTCTCCGAAATTTTCTCAAGAGCATTGCAATAGCCATTATGAATACTCTGGTGTTACAGTGAAAACAGACCTGTGCTTGAATAAGGAAGAAATTCTCACTTGATTTTTCCTAGGCTTAGTTCAAAGCTTATAGAATAGGCCTATGAATGCAAAATCATGTCAATGTTGTCTCTTTCCTCCTTGTTACTGTGAAAGTGCAGTGCCAGAAGCAAAAATTTGCACTCTTCTAGCAAATTTAACAACGGTTCATTTAATTATCATCGACTTCCTTCGCCAGTAAATACCTTCAAGCATACTTCTGACTTTCTTTCTGGGAAATTCTCTTGTATCCTAGGCCATAAAATGCAGTTTAAATACTCAAACATACTGTGTTGTAGGTCTCTGAACCTCAATTACAGACTTACGAATTCCAAACTACAATTAGTTTTAGGGTTTGTATAACAAGCATATAGATGCATGGCATCATCTCTTTCTTCCTTGTTTAGCCCGAAGGTCAGCATAACAAGCAAAAATTTCCACTCAGCTGGAAAATGCAACACTTTGAAAATCTAATTAACATTGAAACTAAGCCGTAAATACCTTCAAACTTCACAGTTAGTTTTGTCTCGGAGATTTTCTCCAATTCGCAACAAAAAATTGTTTCAAATACTTGAACGCTACCAAATCGAATGTCCCCAAGCCTAAACAATAGAATCAAGAACATGCCTGTAACATAATTAATCACACCAATGCCTCCTTATTTCTTCTTCATTTTCCCCTTCCCTAGGTGAAAGAAGTAAAACGTGTACACTCAACTGGAAAATTTCACAACAATTACTAGCTTATTTTGTAGCAAAAGACAAGCACAAACATTTAACTACAAATGTTATCAAAATGATGTCCACACAGTAAAGAACACTGATACAAAAATGAAAATTGAAAAAGAAATGGTAAAAATTGGTGGCTATTATTGAATAGTTAAAGATAACAATCTTTGTCAATGAGCATTCAACTAGGTAAGATGAAAGATATGATATCGGGTGTGCGAATGGTTTGCAGCAGTGCATATTCTTCAAACCCTAACTGCCATTTTAATCGCAAACCTTACCAGCTATTTAGCGTTCAGTCTCTTTCAATAGACTCATGGCCAGTTTTGTAACCGAGGAGGGTGAAGGAAGCGGTGAGCGAAAGGTTTTGCAGAAGCTTCAACAGTGATTTTACTGGCAGTCTTCCAACACTTCGGCGTTCAATCTCTCCCAGAGATTCGCGACCAAAGTGGGCCGCTCATTACTCAATCATTTCTTTGGGAAAGTCGGAGGTCCAAACCCTTCCTTGTATGGTTTTTGCAGCAGCCAACAATCACGGGGATAGAGCAACGAGCACTTAAGAAAACATCAAAACAACCACCATGATCGTATCTCATACCTTACAAAATCCTCGCGCTATGGCAAGTGACTTACCTCAAGATTCTGCGCAAATTGTGTCATGCTTTCAGCAATTCGATGAGAATAAATGGGCAGAGTTTACAGGAAAAGTTTATGAAGCCCTACCACAGCAGAGTTTTTTTTTAATGAGACTAAGAAAACCAATCTCCCTACAGCTGCTGCATCAATCTACTTTGCAAAGGGAAGCTGAACGAATGTGAGATTCAAAGCTCCACACCTCATTAAGATCATTTTGGCATACTCCCCTGAAAGAGAAAGAGCAGACCTCATGAGAGACAAGAGTAGCGTAAAAAAAGGTCGTTTCCCCTTCTCAAAGAGTGGAGGTGACCGCTCATACAGCTCCTTGCCGGCATCCCCATTGTCAAGTGGGAATGAATAGAGAAGCTATATGCACTCGACCGACTTTAGTTAGGGCTCAATGCATCTATCTCCTCCCACTGACTGCGCTCAGTAAACGAAAGTGAGTCTGAAAATATCCAACTTTTAGGGCTAGGAAAAAGTACCAGTAAACAACAATCGACAAATGGTTTAACGTTGACCTGTTTCCGGCGTGAGACAGGTTTTGCCTCAAATCTCACACTATATATAGCCTATCGGCTAACTAGTGTTAGAGTGTGAAGGATTCACACTTAGCCACAAATGTTTATACACTTTGAAGGTGTGAACTTGCACTTTTCAAGGCATCACATACAATTTCACATTAATTTCAATTGAGGCGAGCAGATCTGAAAAGCTCTCAGATTGTAATGACTTTCCCAATATTGAAGTGACTTTCACCTCACAGGTCAACGTAGAATAGGTTTCAATCAGTGCCCAATTCTCTCGCTGCATCCAGAGTCATTTTTCAGGGTCAAAAATCCATTGTGAAGGTTGTGAGATCTCTATTGAAGGCCGATCTGTGATTGAAGGCTATCATGTCTGTGTGGAACGAGGAGAAGAAAACAAATTCTATCCCTGTGCATGAGGTCGTGGGCCTGCAAATCTCACAGAGGCCGCGATAGTCACCTTGGAGACAAAGACTTAATCAACGGGCAGGGGCAAGCAAAGGGCATGTGTTAGAATTTGGCTTGATCAACATTTCAATATCCAACTTGCATAGAGGTGCACAGACCTGTGCATTGTGAGCCATGCTATTTGGGAGCATAGACCTATTTAGGAAATTATTATTATTATTATTTTATAGTCCACGAATACCAGGCAATCTGTTTTTGGGTCTACAGACAGCTTACAGTATATATGGGACTCCTCATACTCCCAAATCTGAGGGAGGCACCTAACTCGTGCTCCACAATATGAGGTGTACATACCTTACCCCCTACAGGATTTGAACTTGTGACCTCTCTTTCAAGAGTACAAGTTCTCCACCATTAGGAAAAAAAAAGAAAAAAGAAAGATGTTCAGACCCATGATCCCTAGGGGAGAGGATCCAGTAGTTGTGCACCCTAACTTCGCGCTTCTAATTATCCTATTTGGAAATTTCAAATCACTCCCAATTTTTTACAGCAGCTTACTTGGCAAGTCCCCTGCTTATAACTAAGGTTTCAAGGCCACATCATCAAATATGATGCCACATCAGCATGCTTTTTGTCAAGGTGTCCAAAAAGCCCCAAAAAAAAAGTGAGACCAATACTTGTGCATTCACAGCGTGTTTTATTGAGCGCTGATGTGGAATCACATGATTGGTTGCTTTTTAGATCAAAGGAATACATTTTGTTTAATTATGGGTAGTCATCATCAACACTAACAACTTTAAAGTCACAACTATTGGTCCAATATTGATAAAAATATTGGGTATCATATAAACAACTATTATCACAACTATTGAAACATGCTCAGGTATTGGGTCCTCTCCCCTATATAGTTGAAAGCAAGCATCCAAGAATTTGGATTAAGAGGCATTTGTGGTCAGAGGCTGATATGTTGAGAGGCGTGACAACTGAGATCCTTGGTATTGATATTGCTGATTGACACACTTGTCAGACATCCACAACCGCGTGCTTTTTGAGATTTGTTTGTTGTAGGTTGAATGTCCAAGCTGGCAAAGGTGGCGATCCTTCGATTTTGCATGTACAAGTTAGCATCAATTTAGGCATGATTTCAGATGAAATCGCACGCAAGTCATTTTAGGGGAGAGGGGCTCATAATGGAGTGGGGTTCAATAGCGGGGATAGAAGTAGTCCTTAGTAGGTCCCATAGTGGATCACCTTAGTAGTCCTTAGTAGGTCCCATAGTGGAGCACCTTAATATCCAATTGCAAAATACTTTTTATCCATAAAGTATACAAACTGACAAATCATGTGACGCCACATCAGAGCACCAATAAAACATGACTTAGTGGACCACTATCGGTCTCACTTTTTTTTGGGCCTTTTTGGATACCTCAATAAAAAGCATGTTGATGTGGCATCATATTTGATGACATGGCCTAAACCAAAATATAGAAGGACGTGAGTTGCCAAATAAACTGTTGTACAAAATTGGGAGTGATTTGAAATTTTCGCATAGAATTTTGTGAAACGTGAAGTTAGGGTGCTCCACTATGGGCCCCTCTCCCCTAATCTTGAGAGGCGTGAAAGCTTTTTCTTTGTCTTGCATGTGACAACTATCTTTACGTCGAGAGACATTTTACAATGGCATTCGGTGTGTTCAAAAAAGCTTTAAATATTAACGGTTAAAATCATTTGGTTTTAAAATAGTAGTTATTATTTTAAAATAATAACTACGAAAAAAACCGTTAAATATTTATTAATTCATTATTAACTCAGATCAAAAGGCTGATGACCAAGCATTGCACAGGAAAGGAAGTTATTATAACTACCATAAGAACTAATACATTAAACATGCATAAAGTAATTTAAATCTGTTTTTTATTTAGCACTTTGAGAGGCATTTTAGCCTCCATCGAAGGCTTAAAGGAAGGCATTTTGAATGGCATTTAAGTTATAGTTTTTGATATTTGGGGATAAGCGGATTTTGAAGGGATCCATAACCCTTTACAACAAGAAAAGCCAGGTTGCAGAAAGGACAGCCTGCAGCCAACAAGAAGCTAGCGCCCAAACAAAACTCATCAAGATTTACAATTAGCACTTTTCTTGTGGGAGCGAAGAGTCATGTCGAAAGAAGGCCATGAAGATTTATCTTTTTTACCCTTGACTGTAATCCATCCTTCTTCCACCTGCGCAGCCAAACTATGCCAGACCTTCTTAATATTTTCATGGTGATGAAAGCCATCAGTCAAACACTTGGGGTTGTCCACATGACTGCAAAGAATAGCTCCCCCAACGGAGGAAGGAGAAACCCCATCAGTCGAAACCCCAGCAACCTGTGAATCAGAAGCCCCAGTGGAGGAAGGAGAAACCCCAACAATCGAGACCCCAACAACCTGTGAATCAGAAGTCCCAGCAACTTGTGAATTAGAAACCCCAGCAGTCGAAACCCCAGCAACCTGTGAATCAGAAGCCCCAGTGGAGGAAGGAGAAACCCCAACAAACGAGACCCCAACAACCTATGAATCAGAAGCCCCAACAACTTGTGAATCAGAAACCACCTCAGAGAAGCTCCTTAGCTGATCAGATTTCTTCTCAACCGTGTAATGTTGTTGAGAAGCGCCATTCCACCAAGTAGTAGTCTTTGTCTTCTTCTCGAATCCACATTGTGCAGCAGCATGTCCAGTTTTGAAGCATCTTCTACAGCGGAAAGGGCCCCCTCATAATCCAACGATTGGGTCCAAGACCCCTTAGAACATTTTAAGAGAACCTCAGCAAGCAGTCCTTTTGAGACATCAATTTCAACAAGTATTTGGGCAAAGGTAGAGTGATAAAGATCAGAAGATTCATTGTCCACAAGTAAGAAATCACCTAGGGCATCCCCAACCTCCTCCAGGAGAGAGTCATTCCAAAGGTGAAGAGGGAGATTAGGAAAACGGACCCAAATCGGGATTTTATTGAAGGTTTCAAAAGCTGGATTAAAGTTAGAGTGCCAAGGTTTAATCATCAGAAGGTATTTGTCCTCCCAGCTGAAGAAATTATCACACAAGATTTTGTCTCTATCTAAGGTATTTTCAAATTTTGCAACAAAAAAACCTTTGGCCATTGGGAAGATTTGAACTTTACCAGTGATGAGGGGCTCCCATTCATTGGTGATCCAAGAGTGCAGCTGAGGAAGGCTTGGCCAAAAGCCCCTAAACCGACAGATCACCCCTTGAGCAGAAAGCTCTGCAACACTATCACTTATTTCTTCTACTAACTCGTCCTTAATCTTCACTGTGATGGAGTTTTTCACAGGGATGAAACCACCAAAACTCTGCCTAATATCCTTATATGATCTAGGTGCACGCACAGATGAGCCAACACCCTTGATACTCTTACCAGATCTAGCCCCGGCGCCAGCACCAGCACCACCAGCCCCAGCGCCAACACCAGAACCATCCCTTGCGCCAACACCCTTGATACTCTTACCAGATCCAACCCCGACGCCAGCACCAACACCAGCCACAGAACCAACACCTCCAGCCCCAACGCCAGCACCAGTACCAGCCCCGACGCCAGCACCAGCCCCAACCCCGACGCCAGCACCCGCTCCAGCATCCTTGAGAGCCTCACCAGAAATAGGAAACTCCCCTGTCGGCCCAGTATTCCCGCCCGGAGCAGAGAACTCCCCAGTCGGCACAGTTTTCCCGCTCGTATTCATTTGAATTTTTTTAAATAAATGGCATTTAAGTTATAGTTACAACCATTATGTAGTGCATCTTTCCTTATTATTTTTTAAGCCACTAAGTGGCGGTTACAACTGTCTTTTAAATGACTTTAGTAGCCAATATAAGTTGTGGTATGATGAGTATATAACTATGTTTGATTGCATTTAAAATGATCAATGTTTAAGCCACAATAAGTGGTGATTGGAAAGAGCTCTTCTGCTGCAAGTCGTAATCACAACTATAAACTGATTAAGACATATTCGATCCTTTTGATCAATCCAAAAGACAATTTGATAAGTGGCACCTAAGCTTGCATGGCTTGACGTTTATCCATTCTCCCTAGGTGTGACCTATTCTTGGCTTTTATGGATCTCTGGTACCCCCCTTCCCCTATATATTACCATCGTCTTCAACATAACTTGACACTGATCAACTTGATTGTATTTGAATTTCACTCATCAATTGAAGAGTGCGACAATGGCTACCAAGAGAGCTGTTAAGTCTGCAGCACGGGCTCTCTCTCCACTCTCTTCCACCAGAACATTGCATGTAAGTAATCATTACAACCTTTATCTTTTCTTTAAAACTCGAAATGGTTGCTGAATATTCATGTAGATGATCTTAGTAAAGATCCAAATATGTTGGGTAATCCATACAAGACAGTGTTTGATGCAAGACTGGTAAGTTGTTTGATAGTGGTTACATGCCTGCTTTTTTTAAAAAAATGGGCGTAACGTATGTGCATATTTTTCCCATTTAGCTATATTGTAGCTTTTGTTGATGTGTTTTACTAAACAACAAGTATAATTAGTTTTTCGAGGTTCTAAATTTCCTGCAAACTTTCCTTGTATATATTATGTAGAGCTACGAGACAACAAAGCAAAAACTCAAGGGAATTTGAGGCTTATGGGCCAATCAAGCGGGTAGGTATTTTAGAGCAATCCCATAATGGGCCTAGGTTTGTTGCTCTTGGGTAAGAGTTTCTTGCTGGACCATGTTATCTTGTCAGATTTTGCACTATAAGGTTATTGTTCAGTTTCTTGTACTGGTTTTCATCACTCATTCCTACACAGTTCCTCATGCTTAGAGTTGGAGCATAAGAAAGTTTGTATTTGTTGGTGACTTGGGTATGTTTCATTTAAGGTTTTGAAACCTTTAATGCTAAACCACAAAAAGTGGTGAACTATGGTGGCTTTTAAGTGCAGTTTTAAATGCATCTAAAGCCGTTATAACCTTATCATGCGCCATCTATCTATTGCCACTTAAAATTTTAAATTGTATTATTTAATGTGTCACTTAATTCTCACCTTGGCACTGATGCACGATAAAAGGTATGTAACAAAAAGAATCCAATGCCTCATATAAATGCTCACAGTTTTCTTTAAACTATTCCCATGATGCCTTTGTTGATTTTTGTAGCTCAAAAGGTGGGATGTGGATTTGTTTTAAAGAAACTCAAGATTAGATATGCTTTAAAGCAATTTGAGTTGGATTTTTAGCAACAACAGGATTTTTATTCTTTAATAGAATGTTTTTGAGTTTGTGAGGATAAGATAAATCCAAGAGTGATTTTATGTGTAATTAAAGCCAAAGAAAGCAAGGAAAGATTCTTTTCTTGCACGCTAAGTAAAGCAACTAGGCTCTAGAAATGTAAGATTGTTGTAGCAAACTCATATTGTATTTTCAAAAGAAAAGTTTGTTGTTAGGCTAAATAGAAGATCCAACATTTGCAGGTTTTTCCCCATATTGGGGTTTCCTGGGTAAATTTGTGTTAGTCTTTTTGTGATTGGATTCTTGTTATTTTTGCTTCCGATGTTATTAGTTGTTAATTAACCCAGTTGTATTAATTTTTATAAATCAAATATTTGATTATATTCTGTGAATTTATTGAGCAATTAATCTGTTGCTGGGTTATAGAAATTAAATGTGGTATCAGAGCACTAAACTCTGAATACGAAGCCAAGATTTGTGACACAGATTTCAAGAAAAAAAATCTAATTTTTGTCTCCAGTTCTTTTCTATGGCTATGGCAACCAACGTTCTATACGAGAACATGCTTGAGGGTGCGTCTAACTTCTTGCAGTGAAAGGTTCAGATTACATCCGTTCTCAAGGAGAACAGTCTGTGGATCTATGCTAGTACAAAAGTGACACCACCAACAAATGATCCTATTGCCTTAGATTCACATGAAGTCAAAGAGGCCAAGGCTCAGAGGATTATCCTGGATGGAGTAAGAGATCATTTAATTCCTCATTTATCGGGGAAAGACACTGCCAAGGAGATGTGGGATACACTCACAAAACTTTATCAAAGTGACTATCAGAGTCATAAGATGATGCTCAAGGACAAATTGCATAATACCAAGATGTCCAAAGGCAAGAGTGTGACCTCTTATTTGTCAAAGCTGACACAGGTCAGGGATGAGCTTGTTGCTGTTGGAGAGACGATTAATGAAGATGAGTTGGTGTGTATAACCTTGAATGGTTTTTCAAAGCACTGGGAAGTGTTTGTCAAGTGTGTTGTTGACAGAGATCAGCTACCCGATTGGGCAAGACTTTGGGATGATTTTGTTCAGGAGGAGATCCGTGAAGGTGCTCATCGAGGAGATCAAACGAAGAAAGGTCAAGATGAAGAAAATATTGCTCTTGCAAGCAAGGGTAAGAAGAAGTCCAATAAAGAGCAATCAGAAGGTTCTTCTTCCAAGAGTGGGAAGAAGAAAGATCTGAGCAAGATTAATTGTTTTTGCTGCCATCAAATGGGTCACTATGCCAGTCAATGTCTGAATAAGAAAAATAAGGACAAGCAGAAGAAGCATTTTGCTGCTACAGCAGAGGTGGACGAGTTTGCATCATGATTTGAAAATGAGTTTTCACTCATTGCCTGTCTCTCAAGTTCAATTGCCAATAGGGTACGGTATAGTGACAGTGGGGCTTCTCACCACATGACAGGAGTCCGAGAATGTTTCACCAAGTTGGAGGAGAAGAAGCTAGATTTCTATATTGAGTTCGGAGACAATGCCAAGTACCATGCAACTGGTATTGGCACCGTCAAGTTTCAGAGGGAGTCTGACAAACCTTTGTTGGTGGAGGATGTGTTGTATGTCCCTGGCATGACCAAGAATTTAATCTCAGTTTCTGCTTTGGAAGACAAGGGTTACATCGTGACCTTTAAGAGGGAAAAATTCTATATTCGTCCCAAAGATTCCAAGGTTGCAAAAGTGATTGAAGTTAGGCATGGCAGCTTGTTTCTGTTACAGTTTGAGCCAACACATGCGTTGGTTAGTAGCTGTAAAGGGATAGGAGAATTGTGGCACAGGAGGATGGCTCACCTTCACCATGGAGCACTTAATATTCTTAAGGAAATAGTGATGGGGCTGCCTGAGATAAAAACATAAAAGCATGAGGTGTGCACACTTGGGAAATATGCCAAGACCAATTTTCCAAATAGTGACACTAGATCTAAAGGGATTTTGGATCTCATACACTCAGATGTGTGTGGACCTATGTCAACAACATCCTTGAATGGATATGAGTATTATGTTACCTTCATTGATGATTTCTCCAGGAAGATGTGGATATATTTCATGAAGAATAAAGATGAGGGCTTCAGTAGGTTCAAAGAGTTTAAGGCTCTCGTGGAGAACCAAAATGGGAAGAAAATCAAGATACTGAGGTTTGATAATGGAGGCGAGTATACCTCGAATGCCTTCAAATATTTCCAGGTGCTCAGGAAGGTATCAAGAAAGAGTTGATAGTTCCGTACAACCCTCAGCAGAATGGGGTTGCTGAACAGAAGAACAAGGCTATAGTTGGAGCAGCCAAGGCCATGCTTCATGATTAGGATTTGCCTTGGTTCTTATGGGTAGAAGCTTGCAATACAATTGTGTATTTGCAGAATAGGAGCCCTCACAAAGTGTTGGGAAAGTTGACTCCAGAAGAGGCGTTCACTGGTAAGAAACCAGACTTGGGGCACATTCGCATATTTGGATGCCTTGTGTATTGTCACATTCCTGTTGAGAAGAGAACCAAGTTGGAACCTACTGCAGAGAAGGGTATCCTTGTTGGGTACAGTGAAACTTCTAAGGCTTATCGGGTTTACATTCCTGCTCTCAGGAAAACAGTTGTTCGCAGAGATGTGAAGTTCGAGGAAGAGAGGGCTCTTCAGAAATCTAGCAACTTGATGAATGAGGGGGAACAATCACCCACATTTGAGGCAGCACAATTTCCTCAAACTTTAGTCACACAAGCTGGAGAGCAGAGCAAGCAAGCCGAGCAGGGTGATCAGATAGAGGAACAAATAATTCCTCAGCCTCAAATTCCTATTACTGAGAAGAGGAGAAATAAGGCAGCTGAGCAAACACTGAGAGAGGCTCAAGAATATGTAGGTGATTCTCAAGATTTAGTCAGACAGAGAAGGGCTCCCAGACGTTATTCTGAGTATGTGGCACTTATGAGTGAATTAATTGAAGTAGAACCTTCCATCTTTTAGGAGGCATCCAAGCACCAAGTGTGGAGAGATGCCATGGTGGAAGAGTATTCTTCCATCATGAAGAACAGTGTGTGGGAGGTAGTACCAAGACCTAATGATAAGTCTGTGGTGGGCTCGAGATGACTGTATAAGATTAAGCATGCTACGGATGGTAGTGTGGAGAAGTTCAAAGCCCGGTTTGTGGCTAAGGGGTTTTCTTAGAAGGAAGGAGTCGACTATGATGAGACTTGCTCTAGTAGCTAGGTACTCATTCATAAGAGCTATCATTTCTATAGCAGCACAGATGGGTTGGAGGATTCATCAGATGGATGTAAAGATGACCTTCCTCAATGGGGTGATTGAGGAAGAGATTTACATAGAGCAACCAGAAGGGTTTGAAGCACATGAGAGGGATTCTCATGTATGCAAGTTGAAAAGAGCACTATATGGACTCAAGCAGGCTCCCAGGGTGTGGTATTCACGTATTGACAATTACTTGCAGAGTGTGGGCTTCATCAAGAGTGAGACAGATCCGAACCTGTACTATGTTCAGGTGAAGGGAAAACTTTTCATATTGTTGTTATATGTTGATGACCTATTTCTCATAGGGTCAGAGGAGCTCATAGCACACTGCAAGCAGGATCTTGTAGGAGAGTTTGAGATGAAGGACTTGGGGTTGATGCACTACTTTATGGGATTGGAGTTGTGGCAGAAAGAGGGAGAGATCTTCCTTGGACAAGGGAAGTACTTAATTGATATCTTGAAGCGATTCGGGATGGAAAACTGTAAGCCTATGTCAACGCCACTTGTGACCAATTGGAAGAATATTGATGCTTCTAAATTAGAGGCAGTGGACCCGACTTTATACATACAGTTGATAGGCTCTCTTATGTATTTGGTCAACACCAGGCCAAACATTTGTTTTGCAGTGAACTCACTCAGTTAGTTTATGGTGGAACTTAAACGTGTGCACTGGATAGCTGCGAAGCATGTTTTTAGATATCTCCGACGCACAGTTGATTATGGGTTGAAGTATGTTCAGCAAGATGGAGTGAAGCTCGAGGGGTTTACTGATGCAGATTAGGCAGGCAGCACAGCTGATCGAAAGAGCACTTCAGGGTGTAATTTCAGTTTGGGATCAGGAGCAGTCTCTTGGTACAACAGGAAACAAAAGTCAGTTGCACTGAGTTCTGCAGAGGCCGAGTATACGGCAACCAGTATGGCTACACGTGAGGCTATTTGACTTCAGAAACTTCTAGCTGGTCTCTTTGATCAAAAGTTGGATCCTATAGTCATTTACTGTGATAATCAGAGTTTTATCAAACTCTCTGAGAATCCAATGTTTCATGACAAGTCAAAGCACATTGAGATCAAGTACCACTTCATCAGAGATTGTGTGGAGAAGGGGATAGTGAAGCTCAATTACATTCCTACGGACGAATATATAGCAGATATCCTGATGAAGGCCTTGATGAAGAGAAAGTTTGAATTCTTTAGGGACAAGTTGGGTGTGGTGCAGAACACCTTCCTCACTAAGAGGGAGTGTTTATTTTTGTAGCTCGAAAGGTGGGATGTGGATTTGTTTTAAATCAACTCAAGATTAGATATACTTTAAAGCAATTCGAGTTGGATTTTTAGCAATAGCAGGATTTTTATTCTTTAATAGAATGTTTTCGAGTTTGTGAGGATAAGATAAATCCAAGAGTGATTTTATGTGTAATTAAAGCCAAAGAAAACAAGGAAAGATTCTTTTCTTGCACGCTAGGTAAATCAGCTAGGCTCTATAAATGTAAGATTGCTGTAGCAAACTCATATTGTATTTTTGAAAGAAAAGTTTGTTGTTAGGCTGAATAGAAGATCCAACATTTGCAGGTTTTTCCCCGCATTGGGGTTTCCTGGGTAAATTTGTGTTATTGTATTTTTGTGATTGGCTTCTTGTTATTTTTGCTTCCGATGTTATTAGTTGTTAATTAACCCAATTGTATTAATTGTTATAAATCAGATATTTGATTATATTCTGTGAATTTATTGAGCAATTAATCTATTGCTGGGTTATAGAAATTAACAGCCTTTAATACACATCTAAAACTTCTAAAATAAATATTGTGTCACTTACTAATTATTGAGTATACTAAAATTTTGCAACAAAAGCCTTATAAAAATGTTTAACACTCATAATACCATGCCTTCACAATGGTCTTTTAGTTGGTGAGATAGAGAGAGGGAGAGGGAGAGAGATAAAGAGAGAAAGATAGGGAGAAGTAGAGAAAGACAAATAGAGAAAAAATGTATTTTAATCTTGAAGATGCTATATATCTATTGTAATACTAAGATGGAATGAAGTTGATATGATCTCACAAGCTATAGATTAAGCTATCAACTTGCACAATTTGGTCTATTTCCTTCCGTTTGTGATTTGGAAAGTTTAAATATCGATGATTTGGAAAGTTTAAAAACCAAACTTATGTGTATCTTTTTGCATAATATAGTAAATGATGATGACACTCCTTATTGTTTATGATAATATAATTCAATGATATAAAATTATGATGCAACTAATGAAAATATTATTACAAACACACAATATTAATATTATTGTCATTTTGGATTCCTACAATTGATATCTCTCGACGTTTTCTATATAGACTATGTGATAAGATAGATATGCTAATTTAAGTCCAGAGATGTTTTACAATGGCATTTGGTTGTGTTCATAAAAACTCTACCTTAAATTAGGAAGAGTTCTTGAAATCATCACCCTTCATTTTTTAGATAATGCATAATTTGTGAAAACTCTATTGTAGTTATTGATTATTAATCTCATATCTATATAGATTATTTGATTGCCGAAAATTAATTCACAACAAATATTGAAAATAACACAACTGCAATTTCATAAATAAAATCATAGGAATAGAGAAGAAAATATACAAAACAATAAACACAATATTTTTGGACAAATTGTCCCTGGAAGAACCCCGAAGGGAAAACCAGTTCAATAGATGAGGAATTTTATTAAACTTCAGCAAATCAAGAGATACATAAACTGCTTGCCTCTTACTGGTAGAGCTCCAACAATATTCTTCTGTAGAAATTCTTCCCCTAATTTCTCTTGCTAAAATTCCATTGTTGTTGCACCCAACGCTATCACTATGCCCTTGCTATCACTACAAATATTTCTCAAGTGTGTGTTCTCCAAATTCCCATTGATCCCCTTTTATAATCATCTCATTGAAAAACCAATGGCCATGATTTAATCTCAATTGATGGCTAAGATTAACTAGACTCTAACAAACTCTAACTAACTAGTTTCTAGAAGTCTCTAGAGGAATCAAATAATTAATTAATTAATGTTCTTGGGTTTGGAGACACCTGTATAAGCTACATAAATTAACACTCCCTCTTAGTGAGGAAGGTGTTCTGCATGACACCCAACTTATCTCTAAAGAAGATAAATTTCACCTTCCCAATGCATTTGTCAAAATGTCTACTACCTGCTATAGGTATATACTGTAGTTGAACAATCCTCCGCTGTACACAATTCCTAATGAAGTGATACTTGATGTCTATATGCTTAGACTTGTCGTGAAACAACAGATTCTCAAACAACCTGATGCGGCTCTGATTGTCACAGTTTATCACTGTAGTCTCAACCCTCTGACCAAACAAAGCTACTAGCAACTTTCAAAGCCATATTGCCTAACATGTTGCCATGTTAGCTGCTATGTATTTTTCCTATGTAGAACTTAGAGCCACAAAATTCTACTTCCTACTGTACCAGGAGACAACTCTGATCCCAAGTTGAAACAACACCCTAAAGTGTTTTTCCTGTCTGCTATACTGCATGCCCGATCTGCATTAGTACATCCTATCAACCTGATACCATACCTCAAGCATATCTAATCCCATACTTGATTGTACCACGAAAATACTGTAACACATGCTTTGTCACTCTCCAATGCACTCTCTTCGGCTCAACAATGAACTGACTAAGAGAGTTTACTGCAAAGGATATATCTAGCTTAATGTTGACCAAATACATGAGAGACCCAATCAATTGTCTGTATAAGGTGGGGTCTACATCCTTCTCTCTGGATGAGTCTACCTTCTTCCAATTTGTGATCATAGGTGTAGACATGGCTCTGTAATCTTCCATCTTGAACCTCGTCAAGATTTCAATGCAGTATTTCCTTTGTCCAAGGAAAATATCTCCATGTCTTCCACACCTCCATGCCTAGAAAGTAGTGCATAAGCCCCAAATCCTTCATCTCGAACTCTACTACAAGGTCCCTTTTGCACTCCTCTATGAGCCCAGTGAACCTATTAAAAGCAACTCATCCACATATAGAACAAGAATGAGAACCTCACCCCCAACCACCAAGAGTAGAGGTTAGCGTCCACATCACTCTTCATGAAGCCCATTCCTTGCAAGTATCTATTAATGCTCTCATACCACACCCTATGAGCCTACTTGAGTCCATACAAATCTCTCTTCAATCTGCACATGTGGGTTTCACTGCTGTGTGCTACAAAGCCCTTTGGTTGTTCTATGTATACCTCCTCTACTAATTCACCATTAAGAAATGTTGTCTTGACATCCATTTGATGGATCTTCCATCCCATCTGTACTGCAAGTGAGATCATAGCTCATAAAGAAGTATACCTAGCCACCAGAGCAAATGTATCCTCATAGTCTATTCCCTCCTTCTGAGAGAACCCCTTGGCCACAAACCTTGCCTTGTATTTCTCAATGCTACCATATGCATTGTGCTTGATCATATAGATCTAGTGTCATCCAACTACCACCCTATCTGTCAGTCTAGGCACAACCTCCCATGCATCGTTCTGCACTATTGAGGTATATTCCTCAACCATCGCAACTCGCCACACCTACTGCTATGTGACCTCCTGATAGTTGGAAGGCTCGCTATCTACCAACTGACTAACTAGTTCCATATAGTCATTATACCTAGCTGGTTGTCTCCGCTATCTACTTCTCATCCGAGGAGCTCCCACAAACTCCTGAGTATCCCTATGTGTTTGTTGAACCTCACAGTTCCTCTTGCCAACTGTAGAGGATGAAGTATCAACTTCCATGTCTTTCTGATACATCTCTTGGATCTGTTGCATAGATGTTGCTCCATACTCTACAAACTCTCAACACCTAAGCCTGTGCTTGTACTAGTAACTGTACTTGTGCTTCGTTTCCCTTGATCTGATTGAATGATCCTTGGAGATTTTGTTGGCCGCTCTCTTTGATCATCTATTGGAAAATCTATGGACCTTTTAAATGCCTTGTCCTCCATGAATTTGACATCATGCTTAACTATAATCCTTTTGGCTCTTAGAATAAATATCTGATATGCTTTTGAGGTTTTGTTGTACCCCACAAAGTACCCTCTCTCTACAGTCTGATCTAACTTGGAGTGTGTAGGCCCTGGAATGTGACAAAACACCAAACTCCCAAATATCCTAAAGTTGCTGACATATGGCTTCTTCCTTGAGAACGTCTCCTTTGGTGTCATCTTGCCCAATACCTTATGTGGAACCCTGTTTTATACGTATACTATCGGATTGCATGCCTCTGCCCATAAGTAATGTGGCATATCCTGGTTATACAACATAGCCCTTTCTACCTCTGATATAGAACAATTCTTCCTCTCAACAACCCCATTCTACTGTGGGTTGTAAGGAACAGTCTACTCTCTCTTGATTCCTTCCCTAGTACATAACTCCTTGAAATCTTTCCCTTTGTACTCACCTCTATTGTTTGACCGAAGAAACTTTGTCTTTCTGCTTGTTGAATTCTCCAAAAGAGCTTTGAACTCTTGGAAGTGATTGAAGACCTCATTTCAAGAAGTATATCCAGGTCTTCCTAGAGAAATCATCAATAAAACTAACAAAGTACTCGTATCCTCTGAGAGACTTCGTCGACATTGGTCAACATATGTTTGAATGTACTAGATCAAAAACACCCTTGGATCTGGTGTCACTCCTTGGAAAATTTGCTTACGCAAACTTCCCCAACACATATCCCTTACATGCATCATCATGCTTTGTGCTCACCTTTGGAACACCTGTCACTGTCTCACGAAGCAATTTAAGTGCTCCATGATGAATATGGCCCATCCTCCTATGCCATAGCTCTCCTTGAACTCTAGAATTACTGTTGGTCATGATTTCCATAAGAGTATCAAATTGCAACCTGTAAAGCCAATCGCTCCTAACTCCAATAGCTATGGGTGATTTCCAATCCTTATGCTTGATTAACACATGCACCCCTCTAAAGAGTACATTGTAGCCTTTATCCTAAAGGATAGATACATAAATCAAATTCATACCCAAGCCTAACACATGCAACACATCATGAATGGGAATCAACTTGTCATTCTCCCTCTGAAATAGAACAGTCTCTTTTCCAATTGGATTGAGTTTGGACATGTTCCCCATATAAATTTGGATTCTGATGTCCTCCTTATAACTGGAGAAGTACTCTCTAACTCTTGTCATATGAAATGATGCCCCACTATCTATATACCAAACTCCCTATGAGGTTGAGCTAACCATACAAACTATGAATGCAAACTCATCCTCCATTCTACTAGATAGCTCATTTGCACTTGCTGAAGCTGTCGTCTACTTCTTTCCTTTCTTTTTGTTCTTCCTTTATAGGCAATCACTGACATAGTGGCCAAACTCATGACAACCATAATATTTGATTTTAGACAAGTCCTTCTCAGTTTTTGGATTTGATCCTTTGCTAGACCCTTTCTTCGCTTTCCATTTTCCTGCAAGGGCAACATTTTCCTATTCCTCCTGAGTGAAATCACTTCATAGTTGATCCCAACTTGGTAAGGTGTCTCGTCCATTAATAAATTGAACAAAGACATCCCACTGCTTAGTAAACCCATATAGGGCTATTCGTACTAGCTTGTCATCATCTGGTTTATCTCCAACAGTTGCCAACTCATCCTTGACAAGTTTAAGCCTAGTGAGGTAACTTTAACATCTTCTCCCTTATTCATCTGGGTATTCCTCAACTTTTCTTTGAGAATCATTTTCTGGTTAGTGGTAGCATTTTGGTACAAATTCAGAATGGCGCCCCACATCTTCTTCACTGTATCTAACTCTGCGATATGCAAAACTATATGGTCCTTAACACTGTCAAGAATTAGCCTCCTTGCCTTGGCATCTTCCTTCTTATATGCTAAGAGCTATGTTTGATATGTAGGTACAACTACAACACTGGTCACATATTCCTTGATACCATTCTCTTCCAGCAATAAAGAAATTTTGGCTTTCCAGACACCAAAATTTGAGGCTCTATCCAATCTATCATGATCTCTTAAACCTGATGAGGCCATCTCAAAAGATGAGAAAAAAATAATAATTCTGAAAATGTCAAACTAGGTTTTATAAACCCTCAATTTTTCCTTCCTGTGCTTGCGCTGAGCCTTTTCTGCCCTTAGATCAGATCTGATACCATGTGAAAATTCTATTGTAGTTATTGATTATTAATCTCTTATCTATATAGATTATTTGACTGATGTAAATTAATTCACAACAAATATTGAAAATAACACAACTATAATTCACAAATAAAATCACAGGAATAGAGAATAAAATATGCAAAACAATAAACACAATATTTTTGGACAAATTGTCCCTGGAAAAACCCCAAAGGGAAAACTAGTTTAGTAGATGAGGAATTTATTAAACTTCAGCAAATCAAGAGATACATAAATTGCTTACCTCTTACTGGCAGAGCTCTAACAATATTCTTCTCCATAAATTCTTCCCTCAATTTCTCCTGTTGAAATTCCATTGTTATTGCACTCAATGCTATCATTGTGCCCTTGCTATCATTGCAAATCTTTCTCAAGTGTGTGTTCTCCAAATGCCCATTGATCCCCTTTTATAATCATCTCATTGAAAAACCAATGGCCACAATTTAATCTCAATAGATGGCTAAGATTAACTAGACTCTAACAAACCCTAACTAACTAGTTTCTAGAAGTCCCTAGAGGAATCAAATAATTAATTAATTAATGTTCTTGGGTTTGGAGACACCTGTCCAAGCTACATAAATTAACATAATTAATATAGGATAAGCTTCTTCCACCGAATTATAGGAGATTAGTTGTAATGCATGAAGTGGAGTTCGTTTTATATTTTTGAGATAATCTTCTCTTCATTCAAACAATGAAAAATAGTTCGCCTTCTATCAACAAAACACCCCACCTGTCCTATGGTCACCTGTCTAATCCTTGCTCATGGAAAACGGTTTCATGATAGTTTGTTGTATATTTTCATTTTCTATAAAAAAACTCAAATAGCTTGAAATCCTCTGTTTTCATTGTTCATTTTTTTCTCTTCATTTAGATTTCATTTTGTCAGTCGTTCACTCACGTTTTTCAGCTATTTTCGAATTGTTGGCCATGGAAGCAATATTTTTTTATTTCTCTTCATTGTTGTGCTCAAGCACTATCGATCTTGGTGCACTTTTTGTAGAAGTAATTCCAATGATCTTAGTTCTAATTTACATCTCATAGATGCTCTGAATTATGCTTAGCTCGTTTTTGTTATTTTGTCTTCAATATTTTTAAAATTTTAGGGTTTTCTAATTTTTTTAAAAAACTTTTTGCAGTGAATGTGTTTAATCACCTTTTTTCTGCCCCAGAAATCAGTGTAAGTGGTTGCATTAGTAATGTTGGTCGATCTTGGTAAATGGGATTTTGCTTCATTTAATTAAAGGTTTCCTAACGGTTAACTATTTTGAAAAATTGAATCCTATCTTAATTCGCTGTATAGGTTATACCACACGTACATTATGCATGCTAATTTTTTAACCGTGTTTTATTGCTTCAACAATTCTCGTTGTTTTTCTTTTTGGCTTGGAAAATATTTGGGTGAGGTGATAGGCCGCCTTTGAGACATGTTTGTAAGATTTGGATCATGATTGAATGTACCTTGTCAAGCCACAACCTAGCTATATATCTGAGCCACCTCATTATGGTGGGGAATTTAAACTTGGGTTTTGCTCTCACAAATGATCCCATGATCGTTACCATAGAGAACCTTGGATGTATTATGAAAAATTGAAACCCATTTATACTTATTAATTAGATAGTGCTAAATATGTACATTGTACATTCATTTGCGTAAGCTGCTTCAACAATTCTTTGGTTTACTGTGTTATTTCAAATTTTAATTTCTCACTGCATTCTAGTCAACACTGCTACTTTTCTTTATATTCTTTATTTTTTGGGCAGAATGTGCTGTCATCAATCTTTTCGCCGCTCCACAAGGATTTTACAGATCTGGTGGTAAAGCCTTTCTATGACTCTAAAATTTCCATAAAACTTCTCGGGGGTTTTAAGCATTGAGAGAATTGAGGGTTACACTCACTTATTGCTGTAAGGGTTGGATGTGAGCCTTTCTAATGCAAGCGGTTTTGTCGAGATCTCAAACTCAAAAATCCAAGGTGTTTGATTTCTATTCAATAATGGAAAAATTAATTTCTGCTTATTGTGTTTTTGTTTTTCTCTCCATATTCTTTTTTGTTTCTATAAGCTCAAAATCTAGATTAAGTGGTTCTCATAAAATTCAATGGAACTTGTGTTTTTTAGTTATCATGGAAAAAGATAAGTATGGAGGACATACTCCTAAATTGGAATCTACTGTAAGAACTGGGAGAAAACAACTTTTTTTTTTTTGTAACCAAGAGGTGTCCCCGCGATTAACCCGGCCCAGCGACATTCCGGCGAGCGGGGGCGAGACTAATCCTCTGGGGGTTACGCAACAGCCGGCCAGCCCATACCCCTGGAAAACCTGAGAGCGAGTCGAACCCGAGACCATGAGGAGCCATCCCACAACCTCAAGCCAACCGCGCTACCCGTGCCGGCGGGAGAAAACAACTTTTGGATATAACACTGGAGTACGATTTTTATCAAGTTTTAAAGATGCATGTGGGGATGCTCTTTCAACACCCTTTAGCAAGGGAAGTATTGCTCAGTTGTTGAAGGTATGGAATTAATTCCTTATGTTAAGTGTGCATTAATAACAAATGGCACTTAATTGCAGCCTTTGTAAAGAGATAAGGAGGAAGAGGGAGAGATAGAGAGATATATGGTGAGATAGAGTGATATAAAGATAAAGAGAAAAATAGAGAGGGGAGAAGGAGAGAGATAAAGAGAAAAATAGAGAGAAGTAGAGAAAGACAAATAGAGATGGAGAGGAAGATGGAAATAGGGGAAGATAGAGAGAGAGATAAATGAGAAGAGAAAGACAGATATAAAGATATATGGGAAGAGAAAGGGAGAGATAGGTTGAGATATAAAGATAGATAGGGGAATAGGGAGGGAGAAAGAGAGGGAGAGATGGGGAGAGATAGAGAGAGGGAGGGAGAGAAAGGGAGAGAGATAGGTAGAGGGAGAGAAAGAATATGGGGAAGAGGTAGATATATGTAGAGAGGGAGAGAGAGGAAGAGGAGGGGAGAGAAAGAGATATAAATAGAGGGTGATATAGAGCTCAATAGAGAGGGATAGGAAAAGAGATAAAGAGATAGGTAGATAGATAGATAGAGAGATATATGTAGAGACGGATATGGATATAAAAAGATAGAGAGATGAGTGAGAGGGAGATCGAGTGAGAAATAAAGATAAAGATATAGAGTAGAAGAGATGGAGGGCAAGATGGAGTGAATAAGATATAGAATGAAGAAGGGGGAGAGAGGGAAAGGATATATATGTATATGGATAGAGATAGAGAAATAGATGTAGATAGATAGATAGAGAGAGAGGGAGCAGAGGATTAATGTGATAGATAGAGAGGGGGAGGGAGATAGGGAGATATAGATAGAGGGGGCAAGAGAGAGGAAATAAGGTGATAGAGATAATAGAGAGGTATAGATAGGAGATAAATAGATAGAGATAGAGGTAGGGAAGGAGAAAGAGGGAGGGATGGAGGAGATAGATATGGAAAGGGATATATATGAATAATAGAGAGGGAGTGGGGAGAGAGAAATGGAAGGAGAGAGAATAGAGATAGAAAGAGGGAGTGATGGAGGGAGGGGGAGATAGGGATATAGATAGATATGATAAATATAGAAGTGGTGTGAGAAAGATCGATAAACATATAGAGAGGGAGTGATGAAATGAGAGAAAAAAAGGGAGATGGAGGAATAGAGATAGAAAGAGGGAGATGATGAGAGAGGGGGAGATGGAGAGATAGAATGATAAAGATATAGGAAGTGATATAGAGAAAGAGGTAGAGAGGAATATATAGAGGAAGCAAGAGTGATAGATACAAGTGGTGATAGAGAAAAACAATAGAGAAGGGGTAGAGGTAGAGAGATAGAGGTAGAGTGGGAGTAAAAGGGAGTGTATGTAATATTATAATATTATGCTAAAAATAGTTACATTATTAAATTTATATAATAATTATTAGGACAATGAGGGTGAAAATTATTAAATATATTATATAATAAGTATTACAAAAAATTTATTAAATTTCTATTATTTGATGTTTAGATAATATTAAAATATTATTTAGATAATGTAATTTTAAAAATAATTAAATTTATAGAAAACTTGTTTTCAATAATAATAATAAGCATAATATATTATAATTTTTTTAAAAATACAAATTTAATATAAATATGTTAAACAAAGTAATAAAAAAGTTTACTCCTTGAAAATGATATATCTCAACATTATTTATATATATTATTTAATAAGATAGATATGCTAGTACTTGTTGCAATCATAGTGGTGAAAACTAAATTGTTTGGGTAGTTTTCTTTTTTGCATAACTTGCAAACGAAGAGTTTATTTTTCAAATGTGAATAGTCGACAAAAACTCTCTCTAATTTGGAGACTTTCTCGTCAAAATGATATAAAAATTGTGTTGTTCAACACATATTTTGTCTCTTCCTTTAATAGGAAAACTTTAAGTTTCTAAGTGTAAAATTAGGCACATATGATTATTATATCTTTTGATTAGCTACTCAAATTGAGTATTACTTTTGTGAAAGTGAATATTACTTGCCCATTTCATTGGAAATGATATTGCACTCAATTATAAAGTGTCATTATTCGTTCAATTGAAATTGTTATATGCAATAAAACATATAAAATACCAATTGAGAGGGGATCAAAATAATCAAGGGGGTTTGTCATTGTCATCATGCCTTGAGTACTTTATATTTCTTTTACATTTCTTTCGTGATTCTAAGTTTGCAACTCAAAGAATGTGGGAATGACTGAAAATAAGTATGGATAGTTCATCTCCTCCACCATCACTTGCTGCTACATGAGATTCTAGAGACGATTCACAAAGAGCATCAAGAGATTCTTTCTAGAAAAAAATCACTTCTTGCATCAGAATTTAGAGGCGCTTCACCGAGAGCACCCAAAGATTCTTTACAACAAGACTTCACATCACTTCTTTGGTGCATGTTCTACATCAATCTTCACATGGAGCATTTGAGCAGCATTGAGAGAAGTCATCATCTTATGGGGGGATACATAGTCTTTCTTCATTGTATCATTTCTTTTTTGGAGAGGTTTTTTTTTAATTTCCAATAGGGCTTTTCTATTTTACTCCACTTTATGAGAAACTTGAACATAAGTATCTAACATGCCTAGTTGTCAAAACTCATCATTAGTTCATATATTACTCCCTAAGTTGCACTTAAGGGGGTTGTTGGTGTAAATAGTGATTTTATCAAACTACTTAGCTTTTGGCATACCTAGAAAAAATCTTATTCACATTGATTAAGTCTCCACTTAGGGACTTCTAGAGTTTTGTCTCACTTCATGTGGCTGAGACAAGTGTTCTCACTTTGCGAGACACCTCTTGCATGGTCACATGCCACTCACAAAACACTTGTAATGTGAGTTAACAAGTGTTCCATCATTGGAGGGGTAGTCAATTATTGTGTTCAACTTGCCTACCTTCACCACCTTTCCGTTATAAGCAAGGTTACTATGTACATTCAAATAAACTCTTGTATCAATCTCTTGATAATATCGTTTGGCTTATTTTGTGCTCATAGCTTGTGGAAGTTATCTTAGGTTTTTTCCTTCCAATCTTGGAAATCATAACAGTAATAACTCCTAGATCTAGTCAAACTTGGGTGTCTACCTTAGAAATGTCCCTTGGGTGCATTGATTAGAAAATTTATTAAGTTTTCTTGTTGATTCTTTGATACAAATATAATGCTTGGAATATGATATTTGCATGTGGGGAGCGGATGAAAGATAGGATTATGCTATCAAATCTCCTCCATAATTGAAGAGTGTTGTGATGCTATTAGATTGTTCATATGCTAGAAATAATCTATTGGAAGTGATAAAACATATTTTTAGTTGAAGATATTCTCTTTCTCTTGATAGAGCACACATACTTTGATATTGTATTATATTGTTAAATAATAAATTGAGTGTGCTTTGGAGGCTATATTTTTTGAAAGGGTTTTCTTAGGGTATATCTTGTGTTATGTGATCATTTCTCTTTTGGAACACTTCAATTTTAATCTCTTGTAAATTTAGACTAATATGATTTCCAATAATTAAGCATCAATGTTAAGTTGTCTAAGTATAGTACTTGTGTTAGATTTCTTATGGTACCTCACAGATCACTCCTTGTGAGGAATTTATATCGATAATGTAATAAAGAGATCATGTTGGAATGTTATTTCACAATAGATTTTTCCTCTCAAGGAGGTTGCCCCTTTGAAGAGACTTGTGATACTTGTTCTCTATTTATAAATATAAGTATATGTTTACCTGATTTTTGTATCAGTATGTTCTATTTCACATGTTATTGTTAAACTTGAGATCCTAACAAGTGGTATTATAGTTCTCTTTAGGGACACTTTTGTAACAACAATAGTTTAGTGGCTTGCTACAACTACCTATTGTATACTCTCACTTTGTTGTTGCATAGATCTTGGTGACCAAAAAGTTATGAATATAGTGGGATACTAACCATTTTTAGTTAATCTGTTTCTTGGAATAATGGTCTAATCTAGAAATCCTATTCCAAAGGTTTTAAAATATACTCAAACATTTTTTTTTGGCTAAGAATATTGAATAAATGTTCCAAGACTCAAACAATAGTTGTATATGGCCTTGAGCTTCCATGTACCTTTGGGTATATTGAAAGACCTAGATTTAGGTGAAGCCTCACCATAGGAATTCATCAACTATTTGCAATATTTAGTATACTAGTTAGCAATCAGTGTTAAGAAGTTACACTCTTTATACCTTGGAGATAGTATAGTATAGTTACTTGAAGGTGGAATCATCCGTAGTTAAAGCTTTGAAATATCAAATTAATTCACCAATGAATGACAAAACACACCCTAGCCTAGAAATTTCCTTCTTACATCCTAGCTATGAATAAATTTGGGCATATGTTTGGGAAGAGACTTGTAGATCATAGCAAGATTACACATATTCAAGAAAATCTACACAAATCTAAGGTGATTCATATAATTTTGAGAAAAAATGTATAACAATATGTGGGTTAGTGGGTTGTTGCATTCTGAAAGAAGGAATTATTCTAATTGTGTGTCAACACTTCAACTACTTTGAAATCTTCTAGTTTGGGAGTAACTTCTCTTAAATTGGGAGGAATTTGACAATTGTGTCTAAAAAATTCATCCATTGGGTATTATCTATAAAAACATTATAGGTAATTTTTTGGTCATCGAGGCATCTATACCATAGTGATATTCTTGTTGAGCTAATTATTTTGGTATACAACTACAATACACTTTTTGATAACCTCATATAAATATATTTTTTGAAAAGCATTATTCTCATCTCACTTTGGAAAAACACGGTACCAAACTTGATGAATAATTCAAGACCATTAAAGAGTTAGTTTTTGCCTTGCAATGATTAGACAAATTTGATAAGATAACAAAAAATAATCTCACATTTCAAGGCTTAGTAGTAAAATGATGCACTACATGTGGCCCTTTCACATCTTCAACCACAAGGACAAGATAGTGGTCAACATAGCTCCTTTGGAAACAATTTCAATTTCAAAAATCACACTTTTTGGGGGACTGCCATAATGTACATCCAAATTGGATTCCTAAATTTAAAAAAGATGACTCTACAACTAGAATTTATTGAGAACAATAATATTCTACCTTAAATCTAACCCCCATGCTATAGAAGGTATTTATAGCCTCATTAATTTTGGGACATAAATTTCATATAATAGTATCAATAGTTTGAAGATAATGTTAGAAACTTGGGATGAGGCTCACAAAGGTCTATAAACTTGATGATTCACTACATGTGGCCCTTTCACAACTTTAGCCACAAGGACAACATAACTCTTTTGGACACAATTATGTTTCAAAAATCACACATTTGGAGGAGGGAGAATTTTACAATGTACACCCAAATTGGATTTTCCAAATTTAATGGAAATGACCCTACCATCTATATTTCACAACCACAATAATATTCTACCTTAAATCAAACCTCTATGTGATAGAAGGTATTTATAGCCATGCTAAATTTGGGACATGATGTCATAAAATAATACCAATGGTTTTCGAGGAATGTTAGAACACCAACTTGGGATGAGGTTTGCAAAGGTGTACTTAGCTGATTTGGCCCTAGTACCTACAATGATTTTATTAGACAATTAACCAAGTCATGACAAACTAGTTTATCCACAAGTACCAAACACACATTGAACATCTAGCCAATTGGGCAAAGGACTTGATTATATTTTTTCTTTCAAAAATCTCTTCATCAATGGCTTAAAAGGGGACATTTGAACAGAGCTAAAAATGTTTAACCTAAGAGACATGATGGAAGTCATTAGGTTATCCAAGTTGGCTAAAGACAATTTTTTCATCTAGTGTCATACATATAAAACCACACAATTTCAAATTCTACCACCTACTTAGTCCTCACTAAATCCAACTTCAAGTGAGACCAATTAAGCACTTTATTGATGTTGAGATGAAGGCTCACATAATAAGGGGTTATGTTACAACTATGATGAAAAGTATTCCCCAAGTCACATATGTATGGAACAAAAACTATATCGCCTTGATGTGGAGTCACCCATATCTTTGAAGACTTGGAGCAAATGGAGATCACTTCCATTGAGGAAGACCATGTGTTAGACTCCCATGATGACTTTTCCCTAGATATTTCAATGCATTTATTAGCTAGAATAACCACATCACAAATGATGAAGGTTAAGAGGTACTTCAAGAAACAACCTTTAACTATTCTAATTGATTTGTACAATGCCCATAATTTCTTGGACTCTCAAGTAGCTCAATATGTAGATTGTTACATGTATCCATTCTCTAGTTTTGAGGTCATGATCGCTAATGGGGGAGAATTGGCATGTAAGGGGAAATGCAAGAATGTAAAAATTTTAGTGGATGATTATAATTTGAAATCCAATATATCTATCTGTTGAAATAATGTTTCAAGTAGCTCCCTTCGGGTCCCTTTTTTGCACATGTTCGTGCGCTGGCCTGTGCGTCTCCGTGTTTCTTCGGCTTCCCGGCAGGTTTTGATCTTTCCCTTTGTGCATTCCTCGCTTCGCAACTTCGGCAAGCGGCTCCTCGTTCGGCTCCTGAAATGCTGCGCTGGGCGCCCACGTGTCTCGCCTACGGGGTTTTTCATTTTCTGTTGCTTTATGTTTTCTTCGGGTTGCTAAGCCTTCCATAAAGGTCCGATACTCCTAAGGTTCATCGAGGGGCCCACTTCTTTGTACGTGGTGGTGTATCACAAACTTTCCTAGCAAGGATAGAATATGCTGCGGCGGGCTGCGAAAGATTTCTATTGACCTTCTTTATTTCCTGGCGGGACCTACCTTCGCCCACGTGTCAGCGGTTCGCAGCTTTTAAAATAGCAGTAGGGATGAGAGCACCACGGGTTGCGAAACGCGGCCACGCGTCTTTCGCCACCCGAATCATACAGCCTTCCCCCATTTTCAAAGTAGCCTCAGTCCCTTGAACAAGTGTCACTCCTCCGCAAGCTCTCGATTGATGGAGGAGGAGTTTTCATTCGGGCCACGATTTGTTGCCACGTGCCTTACATTGATTATCAAAGCAAGCTATGGGATGGCCGAGCGGGATAGTGTTATTGGGTGCTGCTCGTCATGGTTCTTTGAAGCAGTGGGCGGCACTTGTCGCTTCGAAGCCTTGTTGGGACCACTGCCATCATTACAAGGGGCACGCCTGTAACTGATCAACTGGATGCTGTGCTCTGACTGGTTGCTCTCATAACGGCATTGGGAATATTCGTATTTGGGCATCATTATGGGAGATTGTGGAATCTTTCTGTTACAGCTCTTCAAGCGGTGGGATTTTGCTCTCCGGCTATATATACTCTCTCTGTTGAGGGGAAATGGTCCAAGATTTTTAGAAAGAATACTGGTTTTAGCAGGAGACACAAGGCCTTTTTTGCATGTTTATTAGCAAGAAACTTTCAGACTGTGCCTATTGTTCGACCTTTCTATTTTTCATGTCTTGATTAAACTGTGAACTGTGCTTCTTATTGTCTTAAGCATTTCATTTGAGGAGACTTCTATATATTGAATGCAAACTTGCTGGTCTAAATCATGTCTGAACGACTCTTCTTAGCAGTGAGAATGTATGCGATACTGTTTTATGTCAATTAAATGAATTGTTTATGCTATAACTTCAAGTTTTTGATGTTTTGGAACATAACTATAACATTCAGGCCCTTAAGTCTATGATTTATCGTGCCTACTAGTAAGCTTTGGCGCATCACCTTAGATTAATATTTGTTTCATTATATCCGCTTCCTTTTCCCTTTCCAAAACCCATTATATAGAAGAAGCCGGCTTCTTTAAAATCTGGAGGTCACTCAGTTTGGCGCAAAGGGGTCCCCCTTGAATTGAGTTTCCCATAAAGGCACTGTTATCTCGTCAATTTTTGGCGTCAATAGTTTGTCCTTTTTTTTGGCACGCTCGGTGGGACCCAAACTAATGAAATCGTCTTCTAAAAGGGTGTATGAGCCATCGGCCTGTAACTAGATCCCAAACTGCAAATAACCCAGGTTTACTAGTGCCTCCATTCGGGACAGTCCAGGCCGCAAATCAGTTAGTAACCGTTCCATTCCCACCACCCTTTCCTCTCACCATGTTGCCAGCCGCGAACATAAATTATGTAGCATGGGATGCTGGAAGCCCCCTGGTAGCTCCGGTAGCACCTGCTGTTTGGGGCGCCATTCCGGTTTCGGCCCTGAAAGCTCTTCCCAAATTCACTGGAGATAACACAAAAACGCCAGCAGAGCATTTGCAGGATGTAGCGGATGTATGCCTGGTACATGGTATCACAGCGCAGAATGTAGCCCTGAGGCTCCTTGCTGCGTCCTTCAAAGGCAAAGCTCTGGAGTGGTACCGAACACTGACTCCTAATACCATTCGCACTTGGGATGACCTCGGAGATCCGTTCTATGAAAGGTTTTCAAATGATGAAGATCGTTCTTCGCTATATTATCAGTTATCCGTCATCAAACGAGCACCCCAGGAGGCTCTGACGGACTTCAATGCCTGTTTTCACTCAAGTTGGCGGAGGATTCCTGTGACCATCTGCCTGACTCCAGAATTGGCGTTCATGTTCTATCTGAAGTCCATCAATCCCGACATTTCTATGATGATAAAGTCTCTGGGAGGGGCCACTTTACCAGACGCATATGCCACCGCTATCAAAGAAGAAAATCACTTGATAGACTGCGGGAAATTGCCTCCTCGACCTGTTATGCCGATATTTCCTGAGATATCGAACGTAGCACAAGAGGTGGCATCGACCAGTGCGCCAGCGACTCCCCAGTCAGCGTACTCATATGCAGCCGCTCCTGAAAACTTGGCCTCTACATCGGGTTCTCCCAAGGGTGAGATGGGCGACCTCAAGGAGATGTTGTGGACTATGGCGAATAATATAACAACTCTCAAGCGGAACCAAGCAATGCCTCCGCGGCCTGCATATCAGAACTATCAATGTGGGCGGCCCACCTATCAGCAAAATCAATATCAGAATGCGCATCGCACTAATTCACCAGCGGCGGCTATGAACCAAATAGTTCCGGTGCCTACACCGCTGGCAGGTGCGTCGCCGAGCTCTAGTAGAGAATTAACCACGGGGCCAAACAATCTGATTGATGATATCAATCCATGGTGCTTCCCTTGCAACGATGCGCATATGCCCCGAAATTGTCCGCGTGGCAACTTACAACAAAGGATAGCGGAGCAACGTAGTGAGGGTATTGCGACAGAGAACGGAGAATACAGATATGCCCCGATAATGGAGAATGCGGTCCTTACCGTGCAAATACAAGGAATGTCCCTAGAGCAAGAGTCCGACATTGTTCCTGATCATGCGCTCTTCTCATGGATGGAAGACGAGGAAATGGTGTTCGCAAATGACACGACCACAGCCGAAATGCCGCGGGTAAAGCCTGACTATAACACGCGCTCCAAGAGAAGATTCACCGGTGAGGCCGTTGTTTCACTTTCGGACAGTCCGCAATGCAAAGATGTTTCAAATCAAATTCCTGGCGGTCCGACCGTCTCTTTGTCTTCTCAACCGCGGAAGGAAATTATTATAACAAAAGCAAAGGAGCAAAAATCTCTGAGCTCCTCACCTCTTAATGTGGTAGAGCAGTTAAAGAAATCACCCGCTAATGTGTCTTTATGGGACATTCTAGCTATCCCGGAACAGAAAACCATACTCCAAAAGGCGCTTCAGCAACAGATGGACCCAGCACTGACCGAGCCTGCGGCCAGTACCGAGGCGATTTATCAAATGTCGCCAACTAAGGTTCTCACAAACAAAGCGGAGGAATCCCATGCGGAAGGCGGAGGTAGGCCAAAACCTCAACCCTTCTTCTTGACCCTCATTATAGGGGAGAAACTATTACACAACGCTATGATTGATTCTGGCGCTAGTACTACGGTTATGCCAAAACTGATAGCCGAAGCCTTGGGACTCAGCTACGAACCTATGAAAAAGGGGGTGATGTAGCTAGATGGAAATAAGGTTGATACTGTGGGTGTCATCAAAGCACTTCCGCTGACTCTATTTGCCTGCCCAAGTATCACGGTCCCACAAGACACAGTGATCATAGATGTTCCGCCAATGTTTGGTCTTTGCCTTTCTCGAGAGTTTACTTCAAAGGTGGGCGGCTATTTGTCTTTAGATTGGTCACATCTAATACTTAGAACCAGGCATGGCGCGAAGATGAAGATAGAATCGGAGGCTCTGCATTCCGAACATGTGGCGAATGAGGCCCTGATTAACTTTGAAGCCGCACATACCTCCATCACCAAGCAAGACATGTACAATGTCGAACTGCTAGAGGAGGAGAAGGTCAACGGAGACCGAAGTGATAACGAAGACGCTCTGTTGAGTGAACATATAAACAATGATCCTTTCAGAAATTATCATGCTACCGGATTAGGCACATATGTGATTTATGATGAAGACCAAGTTCTTCGAAAATTCGTCAAAGAACCCGACGATGACCAAGCAAGTGAGCTGTGGACATTGTATTTTGACGGAGCAAGGAGCAAAGTTGGAGCTGGAGCAGGGATATGTCTAATATCCCCATAGAATGAAAAGTTGTTGAGGTCTTTCCGATTCCAATTCGCCTGTTCAAATAACGAGGCTGAATATGAGGGGTTAGTCCAGGGCCTAAGCCTAGCGGAACGAATGGGTGTCAAGCAATTGATCGTGTTCGGAGATTCAAAATTGGTAGTTAATCAGGTCCGAGGAATCTCAGCAGCAAAGAATATCCGCATGAGATCCTATCGGCATCAAATCTGGGACCTTGTAGAAAGTTTTGAAGCTTTCAACATCCTGACCATTCCCCGAGCGCAGAATGGTGATGCAGATCGCATGGCGGTAATCGGTGCTCAGTTTGATCCTGTCTCCGACTTGCTTCGGAACAAATATTCAGTGCGAGTGCTTGTTAGACCAGCAATACCCGACAATGACCAAAGTTGGCAAGTCTTTGAGAGCAATGAACACATCGCCTCGTTTATTCAACACTCGGGGGAATTTGCCGATCAACTCCAACAAAAGATCGCTGAGGCCTACGAAGGACAAATTATGCAGCTAAAGTCAAATAAGCTTCCGAAAGGATTGGTTACTCTCAAATTTTTTTTCGATTGTAGTGACACCCGAAATGATAAGCAGAAGTTCATGGCGGAAAAAGGTGATTATGAAAACCTTCGGGTTTCCGATGACAGGAACCTTCGGGTCGGAAAAGATGTCTCACAGCAAGATAGAGGAAGGCTTATCAGTTTTTGTGAGAAATATGGAGTAGTGGCTTGGTCCTACGAAGATCTGGAAGGTTATGATCCTAGTATCATTCAACATACTATTGAGCTGACAGAAGGTGCGAAGCCAATCCGACAGAAACAGCGGCCGGTCAACCCTAAAGTCGAAGCCCTGATGGCACAAGAGCTAACCAAGCTCATTGAGTCACGTATTGTCTTCCCGATTAAACATAGTACTTGGGTATCAAATCTGGTACCAGTCCGAAAGAAGAATGGTGATATCCGCTTATGCGTGGATTTTCGAGACCTAAATAGAGCATCTCTGAAGGACCACTATCCATTGCCTTCTATGGAGTCGATCCTCCAAACTGTCGCGGGATCAGAAATGTTCTCTCTACTGGATGGCTTCTTTGGCTATAACCAGATTCGAGTAAAAGAGGAAGATCAGCACAAGACTACGTTCACCACCAAGTGGGGGACATTTGCATATGCTAAAATGCCTTTTGGTTTATCTAATGTAGGGGCAACCTTCGAGAGAGCTATGGACGTCGCATTTAGCGAACTGATCAATAAGATTATCCTAATCTATTTGGATGATCTTACTGTGTTCTCTAAGTCTAAAGATGATCATTTTGATCATTTGGAGTTGGTTTTTCAAAAGTGCCAGGAGTTCGGGATTTCCTTAAATCTGAGGAAATGTGTGTTCGGAGTACCTCAGGGTAAGCTGTTAGGACATGTTGTGTCGAAGGAAGGTATTTCAATTGACCCAGAACGAGTAAGGGCTATAAAGGAGCTTCCTCTCCCGGTAAATAAGAAAGGTGTCCAGTCTTTTCTGGGCAAAGTAAATTTCGTCAGTAAATTTATTTCTGATTTTGCGGGAATAATTAGGCCGATCACCCTAATGCTGAAAAAGGATCAAATTTTCAAGTGGACAACGGAGGCTGAGGGAGGCATTTGAGAAGGTCAAGGAAGCGATCTCCTCAGCCCCGGTGTTAATTAATCCAGATCAATATAAAGATTTTATAATGTATGCCTTCAGTAGCAAGTCTAGTATCGCTACTGTTCTGACTCAAAAGGATAGAGAAGGAAAGGGAGAGCATCCAGTTGCGTTCTATTCCCGAACCTTAAAGGAATATGAGGTGAATTATAACTTCGTTGAAAGACAGGCTTTCGCAATAGTAAAGGGACTTAAAAAGTTTCCGCCATCTAATTTCCTGTAACAAAATTCTGGTATATGTCGCACATTCTAGTGTGCGGGAATACATCATGGAGGGAGAGATCACAGAAAAAAGGGCTAATTGGATCACCAAGATCTTGGAATATGACATCGAGGTCAGGCCTACCAGGACTATTAAAGGCAGAGGACTGTGTGAGTATATGACACAGGACAAGGAGATACCTGCTAAAGAGGAACAGCCAGAGCTTGTCCTGATAAATGGATCGGGATCAGAGGATGACTGGCTGGAAGATAGAACGAACTTCATGCGAACCAGAAAGTATCCGCCAGGCCTCTCACCCCATAAAAGAAGGTATTACCGGCTGCAGAATTGCGGATACACGCTGATAGAAGGAGTTCTTTTCAAAAAGAATTTTAATGGTGTGCTCCTACGGTGTGTTACTTCAGGGAGGCACAGAGGATCCTCGACGCATTTCACAATAGCGACGAAGGTGGACATTTCTCCGCTAAAACTACCGCCATCAAGGTCCTACGGGTTGGATATTACTGGCCTACGCTTTTCAATGATTCCTACTCTCTGGTAAAGACTTGTAAAAAATGTCAGTTATTCTCCGACAGAAGGAAGAATTCAGCGATGCCCCTCAAACCTATCGTGGCAGATGAACCATTTGCGCAATGGGGCCTGGACTTTATCGGGATGATCAACCCGGTTTCTAGCTCCGGACATAAATGGATTTTAACAGCTACAGACTACTTCACAAGGTGGGCGGAGGCTGTTCCCCTTAAGGAGGCGACAGAGGCTGAGATTGTAGACTTCCTCGAGGCTCTGGTGACAAGGTTCGGCCCTCCGAAGATGATCATTTTGGACAATGCTAGAGCATTTGTAGGCACAAAGGTATGTCACTTTGCATTAAAAAATGGCATATTCCTTAAAACATCTTCAAACTACTATCCACAGGGAAATGGCCTAGCTGAGTCGACAAACAAAAGTTTAGTCCGACTCCTCAAAAAGGTTGGATCAGAACATTAGAGGGAATGGCATAAAAATCTCCGAAAAGCACTCTGGGCCAACCGCATAACTCCTAAACAAGTCCTCAAGACTTCGCCCTATGAGCTAGTATATGGGAAAGAGGCGCTGCTACCTATCTCTATGGAGATTCCGGCGATACAGTTGTTGAAATCTCTTGAGATAGAACAAAATGATGCCATGGAGGTTCGGCTTGCCGAATTATTGGAGGTACAAGAAAAAAGGGAAAATTCCCTAAAAGCAATGACAGCCGTCAACAGGTGGTCAAACGGTGGTTTGACAAAAAGGCTTCCGACCAAGGCCTAAAAAGTGGAGATTTAGTGCTAAAATACAGCGCCAGGGCTGCGAAGCCAGGTCAGCATGGTAAGTTCGATAGCCTATGGGAAGGACCCTTCAAAATCATTCGGTGCATGCAACACAATGCCTTCGAGCTGGAAAATATGGAACAAGAGCCTCTAGGAATCCCGGTTAATGGGATTCACCTTAAATTGTTCCATTAAGCGTCAAACCCTACCCTATACAGTTGTAAGTAACGCTTTTTCTTTTTTCCTTTCCTGTTTTTGGCCTATCCTTTTGCTAAAATCAATAGACTTGCTACGCATTCGCTTATCATCATTAGTGGGTAAAGCACCGGAGTTTCTTAAAACGCAAAAGTATGCTCGTAAACAGAGACAAAACATACAAGATTGGCAAACCCAGAAAAATTGCACACAGAAGCAAATAGGAGCATAGATTTCACAACAAAAAGAAAAGAGACGTATATATTTATATACATGTTCTTGAGTTACAAAATGGCATGGATGCCGATTTTCAAAATGTACAAAATATTAGAGCATATATATATATGATGGCCTTTTATCAGGCTTATATGGAGCAGGTGGGTTACATCAACAGACACCAAGGCAAGGGGATCATCTATCCACAGGAGTGACTGGCAGCAACCGACGCATTTAAGACAGTGTCCGCTTCTTCCTCATCAAC
Source organism: Sequoia sempervirens (assembly GCA_007258455.2). Taxonomy (NCBI): domain Eukaryota; kingdom Viridiplantae; phylum Streptophyta; class Pinopsida; order Cupressales; family Cupressaceae; genus Sequoia; species Sequoia sempervirens. The sequence continues at coordinate 29,603 of VDFB02325727.1, read as the reverse complement.
AGGTTCCTCGGCGGCACTAGCAGCATCATTTAACGCGGCCGTCATCGGCGGTGGATACACCAAGTTCCTGAAGTCAGTATACCATTCCACATCGTAGAAGGGTATCACGTTGTAGCTCCTGAACAGGAAGTGAAGAGCTTGGGTAACCCTTTGCTGGTGCACACCACGAGTCTGCAGGCGAAATCCACTCAGGAATGGCTGCCACACGACAACAGCTTCTTCTTCGATGAAGCGACGCAGGTCGCCGGCTGTTGGCAGGCCTATCCCGTACGCAGCATGGGTAACAACCTCGCCGAGCCCATTCAGGTACTTCTTCGGGAAGATTTCTTTGACTAGCTTCAATACAAGCGGCCAAGGGACACAAATGTCCAGCATGGACGCTACAAAGTGTGAGCACACGGCGGTGTTCACTCGATGCTTATCTTCATATTCAACATAGTCCTTGCCGAGAACCCACTTGATGGCTACTAGAACCAGCGAGTGCTTGTTCTTCGTCATTCTCTTGAGCCTCCTAGTAGAGATCTCACCTACAAACGATGTTTGTGATTTGAAGGAGGTTAGGCGAATAGGAGTATCCATCTCTCCTAACACTATTCCTAAATCTGCTGAGTAATGCCAAAATCTACTCACCACCTAACCTATGAAAGGACTTGCTTAGCAGTATTCTACTTGCCTATCACTTCTTGGACGCAAAGTCCGTATGTTCGCTATCTACTGGCCTATTTATAGAAAATTGACAAGATGTATGCCAATCCGCCCGTAAGCAACGTGATGTATATTGGCCGCGATCTCGAGGGCCGAGTGTGTGTTTGTTCACGTTTTGGGCTGGCACATGCATGGTAGCACGGCTCAAGGCATGCTTAATTAAATCAAGTTAATTAATTAAGCTTTAAAAAGGTGGTACTGATTGATGAAGGGACGTATGGCCGTATGCTATGGTGTCAAATCTCAAGCACATCCCAGAACCCGAGGCGATATTCGTATCTCTTTCGAGCGGTGATCGTTTGCTTGGCGTAATCATTCCGGCCAGGGATATTAATTACCGGTACATGCTAACCCAATGTGAGAAGGCCAGTTGCAAGCTCAATTTCCAAGGAAATCAGGGCGTATCACACGATCTTTTGAAAGCAATGATGAAATCCGGCCGCCTCGAAAAAGCAATTAGCTCATCTTGCACGAGTTGTGGAGTTAACGGTACATGCCGAATTAAATGCAAAGGGCTCATGCTCGCCTACCACCTTGAGGAAAGTTGCTATTATTGCATGAAAACGCTTGTTTTTCCTAAGTATTTTTCCAAAAGCTAAGGAGTGCGCGAAGTGTTTTCTGTCCGTATTTCCAGTGCAAGCGTATTCAAAGGCCAGGGAGCTTTCAAGTTCTGCCGTGAAGAAAAAATGGCAGAATCTTCAGCTCAGCCAACACAAGAAAGGATTAGCCAGGAACTGTATTCAGCTATTCGTTCTGCGGTCGAGGTTTACGTATATGAAGATGTAGCGTATGCCACTCCTGGTATACCCAAGAAGGTGAAAAGAGCCAACACAGAGGAGCTGGAGAGGCCCAAAGAGTGGAATAACCCAAAAAAGGTTAGAGAAAAGTGGGCTAATATCTACGACCCAAAGCTTGCCAAGAACCCTAAGTCTCTTAGAGAGGCGGCTTGCGCAAGGTTATCAGCGCTAGGGGCAGACCAAGCCACGGCAAGTAGAGTCTGGTTTAGCAGTCTTCCACAATACATGGTCCCATTGGTGCACTGTTGCCCGGAGGTGGTCGACGCAGCTGTTCAACGCTATAATCCAAAGACCCACTGCATTGAGGGTCACAATTTAAGGGTTCATATCGGCTCGGAAGCCATCTGGCATATGTTATGCATTCCTGACCCCAGGACAAGAAAGGAGAAAATTGAACATTTCTGCCCAAACAAAGGGGAAAAGATATGGAAAAGGATGAGAACCAGCTTCGATTTCCTATTAGAAGAGACCAATAAGAAGGGTGTTACGTCCGCTAAGGCACCGAGCATCCCATTATTGCGCGGTTCATTCCGCGATGACCTCCAAGACCCCATATCCATGCTGGCATTTGTTTGCAGCCGTGATTCCGATGAGAAGATCGAGGCTTTTCAGCTGGGCCCTGCAATACAGTTTCGCAGGCAGCATGAACTTTTTTGGTATGATTTTGCTGAGTTCATGGTCGAAGAAATGATACAGCAAATAGAGAATTACCAGGCGGAGAAGAAATTTAGATTTCTTTCCTACCTGGTCCACATGTTCCTGCATCAGAATCTGGATTTCTGCGCCCGATTTATCCCACTATCAATTTTTGACGAGCAGAACAAAAGAAAGCCGGTATCTACATGGACACCCTACCTTTCCGCAACATATGACTACTATGCCTTCGCGGACTATTTCATAGCCCCAGTCCTGAATGATTTGATCGGAGAGGGTGATATCGTCCGGCTTAACACTGAGCAGACTGGATTTCTGCAAGGCTACACCCCCGCTTGTGACTGGTTCTTGGGCAAGGATTTTACGATCCTTCAAATGAGGGGCTTTATCGGCAGGCCTTTCTTGCTCCCGGCTTGCATCACCGATAGAGTGCTAGTGCTGGAGATTTACCGGCAGGTGTGCATCATTGATTTCATGTTCTGTAGCAGCGAAAGTGTCAAGAGGAAGGGATTCTTCACTTGCCCGAAGAGTTTCAAGTCAATAACGCTTGTAAAAAAATGATCGCACGAGCTGCTAGGGGACAAGCTGGCACACCTGGGGTTAGTACTAGTAAATGATAAGTGGGATTACAACCCCTTCAATGACCTACCTGAGCCGCATATGAAAGTTACACATGTTCCCCGACCATACTGGGAGAAGCAGCGTAATAACCGAACTGATAAAGATGAAGATCTGGTTGAATTGGCACAAATCCCTACGCCGGATACCAGGGGCCCATGGCACAAGTTCTACTTTCCAGTGGCCGTGGCCAGGGACAACCTTCCGATAAAGCGCAGCATGCATAATAAGTTGAAAGTGGACAAGGAATGGAGCGATGAAAAAATAAAAGCTTTCTGGAGATACCGCCAGGAAACAGGGCAGTTGAAAGCTCCTTATAATCAATTGAAGGACGACCAGGAATTTGAAAGATACTAGGATGAAGGCCATCCCAGCCCGATGTCCAGTGCTAACAAGAGTGAAGCAGAAGGCTCCGATGAGCAGGAGGAAGAGACGGCGATATTAGCGCAGGAAGGCGATGCCCCCGGGCATGCCGCCTACGTGGGCACTAATGTGCGCTTTAACATATCAAGGGGCTCGCTTACACGCACATGGGCCGCTAAACCAGTCAGGCTAGTGCCCCAGCAGAAGGATTCGACTGCCGAGGTTAGTGAGTGTCCCCCCGCGAAAAGGCAATGCACAGAAAGTGTTATCGGGGCAGTTTCACATGAACCGACCGAAGGGGAAACACCCGCTGCTAGTCAAATGCCAGAGGTTGCGGGCGAGTCTCGAACGATCCCGATGCCACCGCCGACCAGTCAGCAGGTACATTTCGCTCCTTCCTCTTTTACATCTCATTCTTTCATGTCTGTCCCTGCTCAATTAGCAACTCCTGCCATTCGTCCGAGCCCTCCACCCTCTGTTTCTGGCCCAGCTTATTCCGTGGGATTTGCCCAGTATTCGCAACCCCAACCGTTTATAATTACCCCCCAAACATGCTAACGCCTACTGCTGCCGCCCAGACTTTCCTCACCTCGCTTTCCAAAAATATTCCTCCCATTGGCCCCCACTCTTTTTTCGAGATGCTTACAGATCCCTTCCCACTACAGCAAACCGAGCCCCATGCGGCGACTCTTTTTCCTCGGCCAACAGGCCTTACGACTGAATCTCTGGTTCAGCCGTTGCAAATATCTAGCCCTATTGATAACCCCCAGGCTAAGCTATGGAACGTGCCACACTTTTCTCCGCAAACCGTCACCCTCCAGAAGAAACAAATGCGCGCGCTTATGAAAGTTACCTATCCCTACGCCCTGCCTTCCGGTGTTCCTTTCGCAGGTGGGCTGGTTTCATCACCAGCTGAGTTCATTGCACAGATAGATTGTGGGAAGGAAGCACGCACAAATAGAATGAGGCAACGAAGGGCAAAGGATGACAATGCCCCCGCCGAGCCGAGAGTACAGGCTTCGTATGACGAGGCCCGCTAAGAATTAAAGTTTGCAACTATGTACCCAAGGGTAAACAAGCCCCAGGGAGAAATGCAACCAGAGGACTATAAAATTTATGCTGTCGGACTGGACATGAAGGTAGCCCGGCCACAAGATAAAGTTGAGATCATGGAGGAGACACAACGGGTGGTCACTTCCGACTTCCTAAAGACTGGTCGCTAGTTAAAGAAGAAGGATGAACAACTTAAGGCAGCCAAGGACAGGGTGAGCTTTTTAGAGGCAAATGAGAAATCCTTAGAGGCAGATATCACCCGAATGACAGAAAGGGTGCTAACAGCAGAAAATGAGAGAAACAGGCTTCAAGGCGAAATTGCAAAGACCCAAGTAGCCGACCCAGCCGTATTAAAAGAATTACAGAATCAAAACCAAGCAGCGCGACAAAGCCTACAATCGATAGAGGGGGAGCTTGAACGTTTCCGCCTTGAGTACAGTCAGAAGCTGGCAGAGAAAGGTGAGGAGATGGAACGCCTACAAGAGGAGTATCAGCAAAAAGTACAGGAAAAAGAGGCCGAATTCAAAGGTTTGAAGACCAAACTGGAAGAGGAGTTCCGAGAGACAAAGACCAAGCTAGAAGAGGAGCTCCGAGAGACAAAAGCTTCATTAGAAGAGCAATCGGCTAACCACTCCAGAGCTGAACAAACTTGGAACAAAGAAATGCATAGCTATGCAGAGCAGTTGGCATCCGAGAAAAAGAAGAAGGCAGAATTCGCCGAGGCCCTCATTTCAAGAGATGCGAAGATTTCTTCGCTTAAGGCCTCTCTGCTACCAGCCCCTACCCAACCTGATATCATCCCACTGGTCAGACAATTGTACGTTTCTCACTGGGAGAAAATCAAAGCCTTCTGCCTAAATCTGCAGCCTACCCTCTGGTTCATCGACAAGGCATTAAAACTCAATCAGGAAGCCCATGATACAATGGAACAGTTCCCGCGCTTCATCCTGGAAAAGGTTCCCGAGGCAAGGGACTTGCTAAATAAGCTATACTCGGTCTCAGACGAGATCCTTGTCGGGGCGGGTATCGAAGATCGGGACACTGCAGCTCAAACGACAAATAAATTCATTCATTGCCACTCCGTTTTCCAGCGTACTAAGGCAGCAGTGGCTTTTCTAAACAAAGCGTTGGATGGCATTCGAGGGAGTTTCTCTGAGTTGGGCAGGTTGGGATTGCCGTCTCCATTCCTTGAAGATGGCACTATTGCCACGGCTGCGTAGATTACGGAGGTTATTGAACAGAAGGAGAACGATCCGGAGGCATTCAAGGAATTCGGTAGCCCCCCAACAGCAGCAGATATCGAGGCAATCATTCATCCACTCTCTCAGCTGCTTTTCCATATCCAAGCAGGTACTGGCCTGCCAGAGGTGCTGCCTCACAAGGAAGCTATTGATCTCTGCGGGGCACAAGAGAATTTGCGCAGCATGGCAAAGCCGTCCGAAAATGAATGGGTGCCTTTGCAGGCTGCACTTTCCAAGCTCTAACTCCATTCGCCCTATAGATGAAGGCTCTGGTCTATAGAACCAGAGAGTTTTTGGGTTCTCCGTTCCTTATCCGAAACGCCCCTGTTAGTCATCAAAAGCTGTTGAAATAATGTTTCAAGCAGCTCCCTTCGGGTCCCTTTTTTGCACATGTTCGTGTGCTGGCCTGTGCGTCTCCGCGTTTCTTCGGCTTCCCGGCAGGTTTTGATCTTTCCCTTTGTGCATTCCTCGCTTCGCAACTTTGGCAAGCGGCTCCCCGTTCGGCTCCTGAAATGCTGCGCTGGGCACCCACGTGTCTCGCCTACGGGGTTTTTCATTTTCTGTTGCTTTGTGTTTCCTTCGGGTTGCTAAGCCTTCCATAAAGGTCCGATACTCCTAAGGTTCATCGAGGGGCCCACTTCTTTGTGCAAACTTTCCTAGCAAGGATAGAATATGCTGCGGCGGGCTGCGAAAGATTTCTATTGGCCTTCTTTATTTCCTGGCGGGACCTACCTTCGCCCACGTGTCAGCGGTTCGCAGCTTTTAAAACAACAGTAGGGATGAGAGCACCACGGGTTGCGAAACGCGGCCACGCGTCTTTCGCCACCCGGTTCATACGGCCTTCCCCCATTTTCAAAGTAGCCTCAGTCCCTTGAACAAGTCTCACTCCTCCGCAAGTTCTCGATTGATGGAGGAGGAGTTTTCATTCGGGCCGCAATTTGTTGCCACGTGCCTTACATTGATTATCAAAGCAAGCTATGGGATGGCCGAGCGGGATAGTGTTATTGGGTGCTGCTCGTCATGGTTCTCTGAAGCAGTGTGCGGCACTTGTCGCTTCGAAGCCTTGTTGGGACCACTGCCATCATTACAAGCGGCATGCCTGTAACTGATCAACTGGATGCTGTGCTCTGACTGGTTGCTCTCATAACGGCATTGGAAATATTCGTATTTGGGCATCATTACGGGAGATTGTGGAATCTTTCTGTTACAGCTCTTCAAGCGGTGGGATTTTGCTCTCCGGCTATATATACTCTCTCTATTGAGGGGAAATGGTCCAAGATTTTTAGAAAGAATACTGGTTTTAGCAGGAGACACCAGGCCTTTTTTGCATGTTTATTAGCAAGAAACTTTCAGACCGTGCCTATTGTTCGGCCTTTCTATTTTTCATGTCTTGATTAAACTGTGAACTGTGCTTCTTATTGTCTTAAGCATTTCATTTGAGGAGACTTCTATATATTGAATGCAAACTTGCTGGTCTAAATCATGTCTTAACGACTCTTCTTAGCAATGAGAATGTATGCGATACTATTTTATGTCAATTAAATGAATTGTTTATGCTATTGCTTTAAGTTTCGATGTTTTGGAACATAACAATGACATTCAAGCCCTTGAGTCTATGATTTATCGTGCCTATCAGTAAGCTTTGGCGCATCGCCTTAGATTAATATTTGTTTCATTATATCTGCTTCCTTTTCCCTTTCCAAAACCCATTATATAGAAGAAGCTGACTTCTTTAAAATCCGGAGGTCACTCAGTTTGGCGCAAAGGGGTCCCCCTTGAACTGAGTTTTCCATAAAGGCACTGTTATCTCGTCAATTTTTGGCGTCAACACTATCCTTCCACTAGAAGGTTGTGATGTGGTTCTAGGATCATAATGGTTACATACACTTGAATCCAACCTGTGGAATTTTTTAGAAATGTGGATGCAATCTACAACCAATGACTAAAGGTAGACCGAAAAACTTCATTAGCTCCCATTATATTAAAAAGATATTAAGAAGGGGTCTTATGGGGTTATGGCCCAACTTTGTTCTCTATACCTCATACAAACATGCATCTCCAATCAATCATTTGAGTTGCTTGAAATTTGTTCCAAACATGCCTCAGTATATGCAAAGCCACATGGATTACCCCTTAGCACTCACATGATCATGAAATCAAATTAGTTTTAGATAGTATGTCACCCAATATTTATTTGTATTGACACCCTTTTGTGTAGAACACCAATATTGGACAAATAGTGCAAGAATGGCTACAAGTAGGGGGCATTCAACCTAGTGCTAGTCCATACTTTTTTCAAGTACTCCTTGTTTATAAAAAGGATGGTAAATTTTTCTAGAATTAGATAAAATCATTATTAAGGATAAGTTCTTGATTCCTATGATTGGTGAATTGCATATGGGGCTGATTTCTTTTCCAAAATCATGAATTTTTTGTTATGTCATTTGGCTTTACTAATACTCCACCTACATTCCAAAGCTTTGTAAACTAATTTTTTTAGTGTTTTCTCAAGAAATTCATTTTGATATTCTTTGATGACATGCTCGTCTACAAGAAGAATTGGGAAGAGTACGTCCTTCACCTTAACCAGACTCTCCAACTTCTTTCAACAAAGTAGTTATGAGCAAAGCATTCCAAGTGTTTTTTTTCCAAACATAGGTTGAATATTTGGGGCATATTATATCAGTAGAAGAGGATGTTAAGTTCAACTCTAAAAATGAAGATATGAAGACTTGGAACAAACCCAAAACTTTCAAAAGTATTTAGGGGTTCTTATATATCATAGGCTATTTTAGGATTTTTTTTAGAATAGTGGTAAAATTGATGTCCTATTAATCATTGTTTTAAAGAAAAATGCATTCTTGTGGTTAGAAGCAAAAAATGATAATAATTTCCTCAAGCATGTTATGTCCACTACACTTGAACTTGCTCTATATGGCATTCAAATCCTTCACCATTAAATGTGATGCTTTGAGTAATGGCATTGGAGCCATATTAATGTAGGAAGGGCAACCATTAACTTTTACAAGCAAGTCACTTGCCAGGAAAAATGTTGCCAAATCAATTTATGAGGAATTGCTAGCCATTCTTCATTTTGTTAATACATGGAGGCCATAGTTTGTGGGATGCCATTTTTATAAAATTATACCATCATAGCCTAAATTATTTCTTAGAATGCACCTCCTCTTCTAGACAACAAAAACAGGTCACAAAATTATTAGGCTATGATCATGAAATTATCTACAAAAAGGTGAAGGAGAATGTGATGGTATATGCCCTTTTATAGAAATTTGATGACTAGGGAACATTATATGCATTATCCTTATTGATTCTAGATTTATTGTAGATGTTATAATATGAATGATAGTAGGGCACCTAGAGTCAAGAAATTTTTCATTAGTTAGCAAATGATCCCACAACTAAGATTGGGTAAAGTTGGTATGGCAAATATTTGTGTAATGAAGGGTGAATGTTCTTTCTACAAATTCTACTTTTTGGGCCTAAATTTTACATGGATTACATGCATCCCCTTTTGTAGGACATTCAAGTTTCTTAAATAAATCACGTAGACACCTTAAATTGACACATCGTCATTACCTGACTATTTCTTCTATAATTGATTGAATACAAACCTAATTATTCAATTAATTATCTCATTCCCATCTCCTTATTAATTAAATAATATTTTATTATTTAATTAATAAAATCACTATTCATTCATTATTCATCACTATTCACCCGCACCCATTTCTTAGCTTAAATCATTAAACCACCTTCCTCCTATAGTCCACCTTACGCAAATAAATCCAATTATTTATTTACCTAAGTCCCCCATTGATTTCCCAAAAACTAAATAAATATTTTATTTAATTAAAATCCCTCTTTTCCTCCACTTTTTATTAAGTGGGATAATCCACTTATCCCCTTAATCCCCTACTTACACAACCTAATCCTAGTCAACTCCCCTCAAATCATGCACATCCCCACATGTGTACAAAGACATGACCCTTTTTACACAAGGCATGGGCCTTTAAACATGTGACACCATCCCTCTTGGGTACTCCAAAGTACCCTTTCCATCTCATCCATTCAACCTTCCCAAGGATAATCTCCACCCTTGATTCGCCCATCAATCCCTCTCCCTCCATCTCATCCAATCACTACATGCCACTTGTCACCCACTCCTTGCTTGAGATTTCTCAAGCAATCTTGTCCATTGATCTCTTAAACTCATCCTAGCCATCCGTCCATTTTTCCAAAATCTATAAATCAACCCCAACCCTAGCCATCATCATCCACTTTTTGAATGCAATTTTATGTTGGTAAAATCATGAGCATACATATCAAACTTAAATCACTTGGGAAAATCCATGTTCAAGTGCAACAGGGAGTCTAACATAGGGTTTTTATGCTAAATTTTATGTTTATTTGGATTCTCTTAGCCTAAACTTAGTGTTTGCTTGTTTCTTTGTAAAGTGAAATTTACTTGTTTAAATTGTTCACATAGGCACAAAATTCTTGCACACAAATAATAAACTGTTATTTTCCAAGTTGGTATAAAAAATGATACGACATCAAAAACTAGTGGTGGGGTGTGATATGTGCCAATGAAAAGAGGAGATTGTGCTTTTAAAATCTAGCTACTCTACAACTATTGTCAATTCCAAAAACAATATAGACCAACATTTCCATGAATTTTATTAAAGGATTGCCTAAGGTTGGAAATTAGTCATTTTAGTGGTGGTTCTCCATGTATAACCAATTTTGCTCATTGGCCCATATGTATCACACATCTACAATTGACAAGCCTTTGAAAAAATCTTCCACCTCAATGGCATTGACCACTTCCATTGTCTATAACCATCACCCCCTCCCTTCCATGTCCTCCCCCCTCCCTATCCCCTTCACTAGTAAATTTTAGTAGGAATTGTTCAAGTTGCAAGGAAGACGATTGAAGATGAGCTTGACATATCACCTACAAACTAATGGTCAAACATAAGTGGTTAAATGCTTTGAGACTTGTTATCAATGGGCTAAATGGCCAACCCTTGTGAAATGGTGGTACAATACCTACTATCATTCTTCTACCAAGATGATGCCATATGAACTTGTGCATACCCAACCTCTGTCATTCCTTGCTTACTTGCTAGAGATTTCTAAAGTACACTTTGTCAATTCCACTATTAGCAATCAAGCATATTTTCTTCGAAATCTCAAGGACAACTTGGTCTTGGATTTCAACTACATGAAACAACAAGCTAATCAACAATATTTTATGCACACATTCACTGAAGGGGACATGGTTTTCTTACATCTTCAACTATATAATTAAGCATCCCTCAAGCTTACATACATAAAGAAGTTAGCAACCAAGTTATATGGACCCTTTTAAATGCTATAGTGAGTGGGTAAAGTGGCCTACATGTTGGATCCCCATTCATCCAAAACATGTCTTATTTTTTGTCTATTGTCTAAAGAAGGTCCTTAGCCAACACTTTCACATTCTATTGGCACTTTCTAAATTAAACAAAAAGGATCTATCATCCTCAATCCAGAGACTATTTTGGGCCAGTGATTACACTTAGTTTGTAACTACACCATCACAAGGGTTTTGGTTTAGTGTTGAGGATTGAAGCCAAAAGACACCCCTTAGGAACTTCTTCACCAACTTCAATACTAGTTTCCATAGTTAAAGCCTTGAAGACAAGGCTTTCCAAAGGAAAGGGCATGTGTAGGGCCCTATGTCCTAACTTTTTACTATTTTGAGCATTGTAATAATCCTAGTATAGTTATTTAGTTAAAATTACATTGTGTGGATGTATCCCACATACACCATGAAGTTATAATAATGTAGCAAGTTCATATTACGTGGGTAGATTTATTCCACAATGGTTGTACCTCATAAGTTGCTCCTTGTGACAACCTTATATGGATGTTGTAATAAGGAGAAGAATATCTTGGAATCACATTTTCTAATAGAGCTTTGGTTTCAAGGATGTTGCTCCCACGAAGAGGTCTATGATACGTGTTCTCTATTATATCAATATTAGTATACTTGCAACTAGTTTTTGAGTTGTATTATTTTTCACATGTTATGTTTTTATTTGATAATATTTTGTTGATGTGGTCCCAACATGGATGGATGCATCTATAAATTTATATGAAGAATCAACTAAAGGCAATTTTGTTTTACAATAGTCTAGGGCTCATTTTCCATGGTGCATATAGTTATTGACTTCTTGGCACTAGTAGTGAGCTTGTGTGTCACGTCTCATACTTTGATGCTATTTTGACCATGACTTACTTTGATGCTGTTTGACCATGACCTTGTGGGATTTAATATAAAAATTATGATACATGTTAGAGCAATATAATATACTACAATGCTTTGATGTATGGGAATGTAGAAAAATAATTGTTTTCTTTCAGAATTATGAGTGCATTTTATATAAAATAGGAATGTTGATTTAATTATTGTTTAAATTTATATTTCTATATTGGTTACTAATACACTTTCGTTTTTGCACGCCTGAGTGCATTTGAGTCGCAGGTGATCGAAGGCCAAGAGTGTGATTGAGGAAAAGAAGGTTAGCTTCCCGACAGGGTAAAAGAGGAGAAGCTCTCGATTACGCACACACCACTTAAAATCATGTAGCTGCATTAGGTCATGTCTATTTTTCAATATGATTGTGTGAAATTGATTAGCATAGCAAAATTAAAATATAGTTTAATTAAAAAAATTATGAAAAGAATATGGTTTATTCTATTTTAATTTATCCCATTTATTTTTGTGCAATAAAAAGAAAAGAAAATCTGATTTTAAAAGAAATATAATTAAAAAAATAAAACAAAACAAATAATGAAATAGAATATTGTGTTTGCATAAAATGAAATAAAAGGTTTGCATAAAAGGGGATATATTTCTGTTTTGTATATGGTCATTTTACCAAAATAATGAGGAATGAATAGCTCGAGAGAACATTGGGCTCTGGAAATTTTATCTTAAAACCAACAATGCTGTTGGCATGTGGCAATCCTTAGAATTTGCATGAGAATTTTATCTGTCATCTGGAAATACTTTGCATGATCCTCAAAAAGAGGAATAGAGCTTTAAGAGAGAAAGGAGAACTTCCATTCAGGGATATCCAAGAGCTTTGGAAAAGAGGCGACAAGAAGGTATTGCTGGGCATCTGCACTAGAAGAAAATTTGCCAGGTTCTTTTCATGCTTTGCCTTCATTTAATTTAAAATTTGCAGTAAGGAAATTGAAGGAATGAAATGCATCGTTCCATGATATGAGTACAAACAACTGAGAAATCTTTTCCAATTTCGTTTTTGAATCTGGGTAATAGTTTACTTTTCATTGTTGCAATATAGAATACACAATCTTTTCTTCAGAATTAGGGTTTCATTCTGTTGCAAAATCTGCAATTTATTAAACTGCACTCAATTATAATTGGAAATATATGCATATAATGACTGCATAAAAACTCTGTCATCTGAAATAAATTCAAAATGCCTTTGAGATAAATTCGAATGCAGATATACTAGACGAAATGTCTTCTTATTTTGAGTTTTGAAATTGTTATCCATAGGAATGAGGAAGGGATTTAATCCCTTGTCCTCCCCAGGGGAAGGACGCCGCACTGTGGGAGGCTTGCGCCTTCCACAGGCCGCGGCCTGTGGAGGAGGTGCGAGCTCCTCACAGCCCACCCCCTCCCCATGGGAGGGGCAAGGGCTTCCCTGAGCCCTTATGTTGCTCAACGCCAGTAAGAAAACCCTGAAAAATGTCATGTTCTGTGTGCACGGCCAGTGAACTTTTGAACAGTTTTAAAAACCAGAATGTCTTTCTTCAAAATTTACACGCAGCTGTATATGAATTTTTACACACACATATATATACATATACACTTAGCTGTATATGTATATATATATATAGATATCCATGCATATATATATACCAAAATGCAAGTTGAAACAGGAAAACCATTTCCAGAAAGTGGTATGAACTCTGTTAAATATACACAAATATCTCAGAAATGTTAAACCTGGAACAAGAACATAATTGTCTTTGAGAACCATGTAAACTGAAAATCATCTTGATTACCTTGTCAAATACTTACCTACAGTAGTACAATCCTGAGTAAAGGAATACAACATAAAAATCGAATGCAAGATTATCTTTCAAACCTCTGATATTTTGAATAAATTGCACTGTTTCAGTATATTATTAATACTCTGAAACCTGTATTAAAATTGGGTATTACACTATCAGTCAGCCTGAACTTGGAAAGAATAGTACATACTGAAAACAGAAAACACTGTTTCATTCAAACAAATTAATTAAATCTTTCTTTCTAATTATGCACTGAAAAGTATTATGACATACATGTTCTTTAAAAACAGAGCTTTCATCCAAACCAGAAAAGGAGTACTTTCAAAAGAGTAAACGAAATCTTACTATGGAATTTACAATCTTGCTTTCAAAGGATGTTCTGAAATTCACATTTGAGATTCTTTTTTTTGAATTAAATTGAATGTATGAAACATGTCAGAAAATGCATAACTTTCTGCATTGGTATTTATCCATACTTTACTTGTGGTAACTTCCGAGACAGGATGCTGAAGGTGGACCAACAGAGACGATAGTATTACCTTTTCTAAACTACCATTTACTTGTATTATTTTTGCTTGGCCAAGCACTTGTACCATTGAAATAGATGGGTTTGTTTTAAAAGCCTAGAAACTTATATGTATTTGAGTCTCTGCCACCTCCTGTTGCAAGAAATGTGTTTATTTTTCATGTTAGAAATGCATATAGGCATCAGGCACGCATCGAGAGTTCCCTCCTGTTTTACTGTTTCGGGTTGCTAGGCTCCTTTATGCAGGGCCGGAGATTCCTTCGAGTTAGGAAGGGACCCGAGGAAGTCATGTACTTCATGGTTGGGCGGAAAAGGCGCCTGAATCACATTCTTGGCCCCAGCTCGCAAGAAGACCGATGGTGTCACGGTGGTTGGTGGTTCCGAGTTTAATTTGCTATTGATGTACTTGTGTATTATTCAGGATTGGCTTGTGAAGCCCCATTGTAAATGTATATATGTATTTGACATTCTTTGTTGAAACTTTGAAATAGAAGTATGATTTGAAAGTATCTAATGTAACATTGATTTGAGGAATTAAAGTTGTATGACTTAGCATTGAAAAAGACGTTTCTATTGGAATTGTTGATTTCTTCCAAGTATGGTTGAATAGATGTATATGAGAAAAGTCATTGAAATACTTATGCTTTGTATAATCTTGATACATTACATTGATATTATTATTATACATGGAATGCAATTTAAATTCTCTTTTATTAAGCTCATTTGGAAGTGTTATGAACAATGTTGATTACTTGGAAATCTTTTATAATGATTTGAATAAATTGAAAATACTCTTAATTTCTCTTTTATACTGATTTGAACGATTTGAAAACACTCTTAATTTTCTGAGCGCTACATTGTGACACAATGATGCTAGATTGGAACTTGACTACCACTTGACTCTAGCACTAACAAAATTAGTGTAGGTTACTCATATCAATACTAAAACTCACATCAACTAAAAGGAAGTAAAGTTGAAAATATTTGAATGAGAATCTAGCTCCAAGATGTTGAATTGAAATTGTTCACTTTAGTATTGAAAGCATAAAATTCAACATAGTAATAAAAAGACTATGTATAAAGGATGACAATGCATGATAGTTTATGACATGTCAAAATCAATGTTTTGATTAGAGGTAAAAGCGGGTTTTGATGGGGCCTCAGAACCCAATACAAGGAAAGGCAGGTTGCAGAAAAATATACTATAAATCTACAACAACACCACAATAGCTTTTAAAAGATAAACATGACTACAACCACTGCAACAATCAAACAAACAAGGGTCTGAGACCCCGAATACAACCTAGTTTTACCTGGGACTAGAAACCCTTAAGAGATACAGAGAAACCACCTGCATCAGCCAGGCATCAGCAAACCAGCCACTCATTGAATACACCATAGAGCCAAAAAAAAAACTCAGATTAATGATGTATAACACCATTAAACCCCTAATCAGAATAATATGCTGGAACATAGAAAGAAACTTAGAATACCACCCATCTTGCAGCAAAACAAGAGGAGCCAAAGATCCCAAAAAATCCATGGACAACTCCAGTAGCAACACCTCCATCAAAGCACTTTGGTGACAAGAAACTAGCTCCAAACACACCTCTAAAGGAATGGGCTCCCCTCTATTGGAGAGGATGCTACCAACAACAAGAACACTGTAGCCAGGAATCACCAACACCCTCCGCCTCCACCTCCATAGGAGAATAGTCCACCTCAATAAGAACATCTGAGGGAGGTCCACCTCCATAGGACCAGAGGAGAAAGCGACATTGATGTCAAAATCAATGTTGCTTACAATGTTTCTGGGTTTAACTATGTCAAGGTCTTTGACATCAATATTTTTGATTAGGCTTTGTGAACCATCAAGTGTTTTCTCTTCATGATGATGGATCACAAAGTGTGGTTTGAAACATTGATGTTAAAAATCTTGACACGGTAAATTCAAAAACATTGTAAGAATTACCATGGACTATTGAAATATCATGGTTATTAAAGTCAATGTTGGTCAATATATTATTCAAAGTTAAGAATCACCAAAATGATCCATGTTGGTGTTATTTTCCTATGGTAGAATTTGTAATGCAAATATGAGAAATTGATAGATTTATTAGGTACTTGTGTAAAGGTAAAGGTAAATGTAAAAGTCATTGCCAAGAAAGACACCAATTCATTGTACATGTCCTCACTTGTGCAAGCATTCCATAGGAGGATTGCCTTTCCATTTCCCTTATGTACTGTCCAAATGAGGCGTACAACCCTACCCTTCTTTGGATTTGAACCTATGACCTCCACTCTAGAGCACACATTTCTTCACCATTAGACCAACTCAAGTTGTACTAATAATAATGGCCAACCAAGGTCACTCTTTAGCAATGGCCTCTATCTTCTAATTCTAAAAATCCAAAAGAAACAAAAACTGATTCACACTTCCATCATGCTTGACATGCTAATGTTATCAAAATTAGTAAGTACAAAACTAAATCTAAACCATGAAACAAACATTCTTACTGTTTCAATGCTAACATCTTTGGTGCTTCTAAAACCATCTTTTCTTAATTTTAAAATAAAATTAATGATTTTGCAATGGCGTAAGGTCCTATGCTAAGTAGAATTATATATATAGTGGGTGCATGCAATAACCAGGTCAAGCATTATGTTAACTAATATCCTCCATTAACACTAAATTAACAAGCATATGGAAACTCACAAATGAGGTTTTGGAATTCTGGTAAGGAAAAAAGACTAGCCTCTACATTGTAAAAGATGAATTTGCCAATATTTAATATAGTGTAACTGAAGTAAACAATGCTCATCATATATGATACAATGATAAAAAGTTAGGTTTTAATATTGGCTGATCTTTGGCATTGAAGAAAACTCATTGTGCTTGAGTAGACAATGAAGTATAATTATAAGTATCTATTGGAAGATAGGTACTAAGTTTCCATTGGCACCAAATGGATATAGTTATTTTTAAAGTAGTATAACTAAAGACACAATTTGTTTGGTTGTAGTTTTAACTTTTTTCATGTCCCCTTTTACAATAAGTTCCTATGATGTTTTGTAAGCCAAGTCCCTATTTCCTATGGGCTTAGGGAAATAATGCTCAGGAAATAATTTTATAACCTTTAAGTGGGTTATGCTTTTTATGCCTTCATAAAGTGACCACTTATAACTGTTTTTATAGAGTGGACACCTAGAGTGGGGTTCTTTGTAATAAAGTGTATGCCTAGAGTGGGGGCTTTATAATTAAAACAAATATTTTATTAAATCCTCCTATGTGGCATTGGAAGAAACGCTTGAGAATTTTAAAAGGTGTATTTTTTTGGAGGGAAAGATGGGCACCCAAGAGTATATTTAAGCAAGGCTTTTGGCCAAAGGATGCATGCTTGTTTATTTTCTGTCCCTCAAATAGATTGAGCATCTTGTTCATCTATCGCTAGAGATTGGAAGATGGAATCCCCTTGATTTCCACCATTGAAGTAGTGGATGAAAACCCCTAATTCAGAATTGTGCAATCTCATCCAAAGATCATGTTTGAGCTTCAAAGTTGCAAATCAGAATGGAGTTTGTTCATGGCAAAACTCATTGTTTGTGGAGGCTAGCATAGCACCAATTTCTGTGGTAATTGGGTCGCCTTTCATGGTGCCATAATTTTGGGTTTGAGGTGGCTTCCATTAGTGCCAAACTTCTTGGTTTTTTCAGCTATTATAGTGCCATATGTGTTGGTTTTGAGTGGTTAACTCAACCCCATTCTTGCAAATTTGGGGTGGCATAGCTAGGATAGCAACATTAATTGTTGTTTATTCTAAATTTTTTAATAAGATTTGCAATTCCATAATTCAATTATTTTAGTGATAACTCATTGAATAAGGAATAAAAGTGATACATTGTGCAGGCTGCTGTGTTGTCTGTTTCATAAGGATTGCATTTCACTGCTACAAATACATCTAATTTCTAGAAATTTAATATTCATTTCAATAATTTTGATTTGTGACAAAAAGAATTCAATCACAAAGTGTTGAAATTTGTGACGTTAGTTTTATTTGTTTGAATATTACATAATATTCCATTTGGGGATATTACAACTTCAAAGTACTGTAGGAAATTGCTTAAGCCTTGGACTTGTAAATCAACTATAGATCTGAAGAATGTTTTTAAACGACTGCCTCAAGAAAGATTTTTTCTGTTTGTGTATAAAACGTCAGAGAAAAAGAGTTCATGTGCTAAAATGTTAATTGACCATCTACATCAAGCATATTGATAAGCTCATTGCAATTACAGTTGTATTTGTTAGTGATACTATTACAGATACTGGTCATAAGCGATCTTTTGAGCTTAGGAAACATCATGCGAGATACATTTTCTACAGAATCAAGAGAAGCATTCAAATTATTCTAAAAAGATTTAAGATGGATGAAAAAAATCCCAGAGATACTATAATGAAAGTTATTTACAAGTTGTGAAAGAAAATCTGAAAATGGGTTTAAAGATAGAGGAAGAAGAAGAATGCCATGAATACGGTTTCACACTCAATCTTTGCTGGCAATCAAGTGAAGGCAATGGTGTGTATGACACCTCATATACTGACACTGTAAACATATTAGGCCAGTACTCGAGTAACATACACAACATTAGTGACTAGCAATTAAAAAAATATCCACGTGCCTTAAGCAAATGAGTGATCTGTATATATTGCATTAAGAGGGAGTTCATACGATGTGTTGAAACTCGTCGATTCTATGATATTGTTTGGAAAGTGGTGTGAATTGACATCGGTCAAGACCAAGGTGCTAATCAACTTATTATGCTATGGAAGAAACTGTTGTGGTTGAGATTGTTATACAACATTGGAATATGTCAACCATTTTAAAATGTCAGTAAATATGAATTGCAATAACAAATAATCTCGTATTTCATGCAAGTACAAAGCATATTGAAGTGTCATCATTGCCTTCATAAGCAGGTCAAACAAGACTGTACAAGTGCATTAAGATGATTATCAATGTCCTCCACAAAGCATTGCGAAAGTACAATTTTACTTTTTAGGTGTCTTTGGGTTAATGCAAGTTAATCCAACTTGGCACAATAAATGTAGATTATTATGCTCTCTTTTCATGCCAAGGTTGCCCTTTCAGAGCCTTGGTGCTAACATTTTCCTTCACCAATGCACTTTGTTGTCTTTTAAAACCATACCATCCCGCTTTTCAAAGACGCCAACTACAACTGGCAGGTCATTATTTCCAAACAATCCTCCATGCCGTGTTTTTTCTAGGTAATTTATTTGACCATGAATGATAGTAAGATAACAATTATTCACTGGCTGTCATCAGGTAATTGAAAATTTTCAGCATCTTGAAAAGCTAAAAATCATTGTGCAGTCATTTTCTTTCTCAAGAGCATTTACTTTGTATTTTAACATTTGGAAATAAAAGTAAGGACCAAATGACAGTGTTGCTTGTATCAATGCAGGTGAACATACAGTTTCCCAGATTCGACATTTTATGGAGATTACATGTTCCAATAGCTATATCAAAACAGAGAATTTTACAAAAGTTCCTCCAATTTGCCTCAAGTTAAATATCTAGTAATCTTCTAAATAGTTCCTCAAAAGGATAGTAGCTCAAGTTTAATCATTTGTAATGTTTAGTACTAGAGTTTGAACTTGACATAAAACTACCAAACCGGGTCTTAAAACAAAATCACCATTTGAACACTGACAAGAGTTCGACACCATGCACCAACAGAAATATACACTTGGCTTATGCATGCATGCTCTATGCATTGTGTAATTTAGAATAAGATACATTTCTAAGTTTTAGTGTACATTTTCTCAAAAAAGAGTCTTACAAGGAAAAAAAGAAAGCTCAGAGCATATACTTATCTTGATACAAGAAAATATCATTACTCCAACCGTCCAACGTTTAGAATCCTACATTTCTTTGGGAATCCCAAAATATGAAATATCTCCTCGTGCTTTCTAGCCCCAAACAGAATGTGAACACAACTAAAACTAGTTCTTTGTCTAATTCTAGTGTATTTTGTATACCTTTCTCCTCACCCCAGTTCATGCCTCAAATTTTCCTATAATTCCAGGAATCACTTATTCCTTGCTCTCTCCAAGTCTGGGAGATCTAGAAGAGAATGTGATCAAGATAAAAATCAGCATCACTATGTTAAAGTCACACAATTTCATCTAAACACATGTTCCAGTTCAAACTCAAAATCACAAAATAAATATAAAGGGTTAGGCTAAGAAAGAGCAAAGCATAGTACTTACAGAGCATGCCTTCATCGTCACTTGCGTCATCATCAATGTCTTCAGATTTCTATACAAGAATAAAGAAAACAATGCTTGAATAATTAAATGCAATGAGAAATTATAACGAGGCCAGATACATATCACACAAACTTGAGAAATTAACAGCTTCTATATTATTTAATAGTCATACCGAAATGTCATCCATGTCATCCAAGCTGAATGCATCCACTGCAAAAGTTACCCATATATAATCAGCATATTTACACAATCTCTTTACATGCAATAGCTGGACCTTTTGAGCATTCAGCTCTGCTCTACTTTGCATCAAAGCTCTTTTCACATCTAAGTGAAAGTCCATTAATGATGGCATTTTTCATTTTGAAAATGGAATGAACTTTCAGCAATTTTGGAGGTAAATTACGAAATTCACATATTCATACAAACACAAGTGAATAGATCATGCATCATGTCATGATTTCATTCCCAAAACATTACGTTGATTTGACTAGCCACTTTTGCTTTATATTATTTATTCAATAAAGGTATTTGTTCAAATTTGATTTGCATATTGAAAGCTTTTACTAAATTCTACAGTTTCTTTGCAATGCGGTGATATAGATAAATGTAATGAATTACGTGTTAAAAATGTGACAATGCAAATACTATAAGGAGTTTTATTTTTGAGTACATCTAGACCATATAAATTGGTATTGATGAATCTTTGGATAAGATACAACTCCAATTTTTCTTTTAAATACAATTGATAAGCAACACTAAAAGTAAAACAGACACAAAAAATAAATTGAGAGCCAAGGCTGATTATCAAATTTCTACCTTGTGCCCCTTGTTTCTGAGGGTCAAACTCTACACTTGCTTATGTGGGTGCAGCAAGAAATAGATAAATAAACAAAAGAAAATGTAGGAGCATAAGCACTTACACCATAATAAGATGCATAGGTTATTTGGCAGAGGAATAAATGGCATGCATTCATGTTGGTCAGACACAGCAGAGCTTATCTATGCCACGGTGAAAGCTTCAGAGATTTGATGCTCCTGTGAATAATAATATCCAAACATTGCTTAAGACAGGAGGTGCTGAACTGTGTCAAGCACATTCCAAGCAACAACATTGGTCACATTTCAGGCTCAATTCAAATCAGAAGTGTCCGGACTCCAAATACGTCCACAAATCAATGATGAACAAATCTATAAGGCTAGAAAGAAATTTGCAAAAGGATTATGCCAATAGAAAATTCCATTGGTTTCCTCCCATAACCAAAATTTTGCCAAGTCATGATAAAAGTTGTTATAATAAAGGGAAGCTAACATGGATGAAAATTAACAAGTGGCAACCTTTGGAAAGGTTGAGGTTTGACACTATTCTATTGGGATAGAAAACATGAAAGAAGGGTTGATCAAGATAGATCCAACAAAAAGCCAAACTCTAAAAGATAACTAAATAAAAAGGAATTCTCAAACATGGTGTGTCCCTCCTTGTCCCATGCAATTAGTTGGAAGCCCTAGATTCTGATAAATCCTAAACAAAATGAAAAGTTCCAATCATTGTTTACGTAGTTGAAAAACAAATTAGAGTTTAACGAAAATTGACTAAGTATAAGCATTGAAATGCAAACAAGTTAAATAACAATATAAATATTAAAAATATAAATATAAGTATTAACAATTTAAATATTATTATAATTATAATCATTATAAAATAATACTATAAATATTGAAATATATATAGAAAACTAATATAAAAATAAACATACAATATATTAATATAAAATTAGTGAACAACAATACAGCGATTAGAAATAAGTCTAAAAGCTGACTACAATTAATATATTAAAGACAGTAATATTAATAACTAAGGCAGCGACTATCTTATTATGACATAAAAAAAAGCACATTCTATGGAATCGTAGAATATGGAATAATACAAAAGCAGCGATCATTCACCCCAGGCAGCGATTAATATTATCAATGAATGGGGAGCAGCAATTTATTGAAGATTTTAGGCATTGATATTAAGGTTGAATGAGCAGAAATTAGTTTTAAGGAAGCAATCCTTCCTAACAAAGGGGCATGTCCATTTAAAATGACACCTCTTTTCAAAGAGGTGTGCCACATCATTGAGATATGAGGATATATAAGGGGTAAGGACATTTCTTAGGAAAGGATCATAAGGGGAATATCATCAAGAACTATTCTGAATATTGAAAACAACTCAAATAGGAAAATAGAAGTCTATCAACATCCTTTAGAAGATCAGCAGATTCTCATGAAGAATGTATGAGCAGACTGGGATAAGGAATAGAACATCATTGGGAATCGGAGCAGATATCAAGAAGAAATATGTGAGAGTAAGAAGATGGGTCATATGAAGACAAATGATTATAAGGGAAGTAAGTTTAATACAATTACATGTACACATATATATAAATATATATAAGTTCATATCAATTAGAAATAACTATGTGTGTGTGTATACAATTATGCAATAATGATGCTTGCAGCAATTATTGAGCCTTATAAGTAATTGAACCTTATAAGTAATTTATTTATTTGAATCTCCTATAAGCAATCATGAAAGGGTTAGGGAGGAACCTCAATAAGGTCAGCAGGTGTGTCTTCCCCTTCTAAGCAGACTACCTCAAACGGGATGGACAAGAGTTCGCACCCCTTGGAGCCAAGGGGTCGAGTATGGTTACTCCGCACTCTTGGGCTTAGATGTAGTGAAGTTAGGGCTCCCTAACATGCTTCCTCTTCAACCCCATCATGATGGACTATAGGAATAGCACTATTGATTCTTGATTTCTTAAATGATTTATTCAAATGGATTGAAATAATTGATAATATATATGTGCATTATATGGATCCTAAATCTTAGTGAATCATTGGTAGAATCATATGTTATCTAACATGATTGCAGGACCTAATCCAGGGTTTTAGCTAAGGACATGTTTATTGGTAAAAGTTTAAGTCTAACTATATTGCACCTCTTACTTCAATTGAATTTGTGATTCTAGGGCAAAATCAAGGGTAATCCCAATAGGGGACATTACACCTAGATTCTGATAAATCCTAAACAAAATGAAAAGTTCCAATCATTGTTGCATTGATCTTATTGAATGACAGTTACGTAGCCGAAAAACAAATAAGAGTTTAAAGAAAATTGACTAAGTATGGAATTGTTCTGAAAAGGGTTGATTAATAAGAATGTCCAGCTGGAAATTGTTTCACAGGACTTGGCCTTCACACCAACCTAAGAGGAAGTGAAAGATTATGGAGCCATTGATTTGATTTAATCCAATGGTGGTCATGGATTTTGAAGTCTGATGTGGAATCGGAACTCCAACAAAGAAATTGCTGAGTAAGAAAAGTAATGTAATGGCAGGCCTTTTTGGTGAACAAGCGGCGATCATTTAGAAAGTAGGAATCAAACATTGTTCTGATTGGAGGATGCAATTCTGGATTTCATTGATCAAGATGGACCCGATAGAAATCATGCTTCTAAAAGACAATATAAATAAATAAAGAGGTCAGAGATGGTGGGTCACTTCTGTCCACATGAAAATTGGTCATGAATCCTTAGTTCTGATTGGAGGATGCAGTTCTGGATTTCATTGATCAAGATGGACCCGATAGAATTCATGCTTCTAAAAGACAATATAAATAAATAAAGAGGTCAGAGATGGTGGGTCACTCCTGGCCACATGACAATTGGTCATGAATCCTTAGGCCTTCCGAACAGTAGGTGTCTCGCCCAATCCACAGGGTAAACAAGTTTATTTTCTGTTTTGGCATTTGTTTGAAAGGTCTCAACACTTAGAAACCCATTCATCCAGCAACATCCAACAATGGAGATCCATACAAAGATCTATGGAAAAATGCAACAAAACCCCCACAAATTACTTCCAAAACTAGTCAAATGGATGCTCAAGATTCTCTACTCCCTTTCACATCACAATCAATCGAAATTAGTGGAGAATCAAGGAATAGTCATTCCAAGAAATGGCATTCTGTCAACAAAATAGAACAAATGGGCCATTACAAGTTTACAACAATATTCCACAGAAACAATTATGACTTGATGAACCCAGGATTACAGCTGCTGAAAATGACAATCAAAGTCGACAAAGCCTTCAAGGACACTGGATCATTCAGATACATACAAGCTAAGTTGCCAGTTTTGGTATTGGTTCGAGTTTGGGTTCGGGGGTTCGGTTTGTAGTTTCGGCTAAATTTTTTTGGGGGGTTTGGGTTCATCATTCAAAAAACATGTAAAAACTAAAAAACAATATATATATTCTTTAAAATCAAGAATTTTAGATAATATACATATTTTAATATAATAATCATTATTATTTAATAATTTATAGACCTTGAACAATATTAATATATATAATAATAAAATTATTATGAAAGTTAATAATATTATTATTAATTTTAAAAATTAATTTACATAATTATTAATTTTTATTATTAAAAATATTTATTACTAATAATAATAATTTATTTAATTTATTTAAAACATTTGTTCTTTAACTATATATATTATGTCTATAGTTTTTATTAATAAAATAATTTTTCCTTAATTTTAATAAATAAGACATTTAATTGAACTATTTTTTAACTTAATTTTAATATAATACATGTTAATAAAATAGTTTTAACTTTACCTAAACCTTCATGGTGCATATACTCGAAATCACCAAAAGACTAATTTGTGCAGAAAATTTAGGATTGCGATCATGATGAGTGACAAAGCCCATTTATCATTGCCTTAATGCTCATTGTTAGAGGCGGAGTGAGGGTGCCAGTGCATAACAGACTGAAGATCTCATTCCATGTTTTTAGACGTGTGTTTGTTGATTAATTGATAATTTTTTCCCACTTTTCTTCATTCCCAAAGAATTCAAAGCTCCACAAGTAGTAGACATTTTCTTCATAGAGGTCTTTCATTTGCATGGATTACCCTACACCATGGTCAGTGATAGAGATGTGCACTTCACGAGTGCCTTTTGGAAAGAATTATTCAAATTGACACTCAATACTAGTTATCATCCCCTTATAGATGGGCAAACAAAAATAGTTAACAAGTGGATTGAAGGATATTTGAGGAGTTTTGTGACTAACTGCTAATCAGCTTGGGTATGCTATTTATACCTTGAGGAGTAATGTTACAATACTACCTATTGTATGTCCATTGGAATATCCCCCTTGATGGCATTGTATGATTATGATGCACCACCTTTTATAGAATTGACAATTCCTAACACACAGGGTCCTATAGTTAACAAGTGGATTGAAGGATATTTGAGGAGTTTTGAGACTAACTACTAATCAGCTTGGGTATGCTATTTATACCTTGAGGAGTAATGTTACAATACTACCTATTGCATGTCCATTGGAATATCCCCCTTGATGGCATTGTATGATTATGATGCACCACCTTTTACATAATTGACAATTCCTAACACACAGGGTCCTATAGCAAGAAATTTTGTTGAAAAAAGCAAGCAAGTATTGATAGGACCAATGATGCAAAACTCGCCGAGTAGTCGTAAAACTCACGAGTTAGATTACCAAGCGAGTTACTCGCCCAATAACTCATTGAGAAATTTTTGTAAAACTTGCAGCAATTTTTCCTTGTAAAAATTGTAAGTCAATGGAAAAAATCACGATTATTTAGTTAATAAGTCGTTTATTTCTTGCCTACAGTTAAAAAAACATGATTTTCACTTCGTTTTCACATGCGATTGGCAACTTAGGGCATGCGGCAACATGGGGATTGGCAATGACAGTTTGTATGGTTTCAAACCCCCAAACCCCATAAGGGGCAACTGGGGGCGTTGCCTACAAAACCCCATGAAGGGCACTACCCCTCAATCCCATTGGGGTCTCCACTCCCAAATCCCCATTAGTTATTGGGATCTCTTGTTTGATTAGAAACTTGATTTCAATGAGAGGGTGACAAGGAATTGGGATATAACTCTTGACTATGCTAACTTAGACGTTATTATAACACAACTTGCCAAAAATCTTTTTAGATGAGGCAACTTCTACATATGGAATGGCTAGTGGAAGTGGCTATGGAGAGACCTACTTACGATTGGTGGCATCATGGTTTGGTGACATAGAATCATGTGCTTATTCAATCCTATGATGAGTTCAGCAGCAAGTTGATTGCCAAGTTCGACAGGAAGGACGTGGAGATGTACTTCCGAGAGTTAGCGATGATTAGACAACACGGGGATCTTGATAGTTACATCAATGAGTTTCAGAAGGTAGCTGTTATGGTTCTTGATATGTCGGAGAAGAGAGTAGTAATGTTGTTTACTGAGGGGTTGCATTACAACTAAAAAGGTTTGGTGAAGGCTTTCAAGCCTAATACTCTACAAGATGCTATCTAGATGGCGCTTGACCTTGAGACTACGCATACTACACCTCAGCCCCAAAAGAGAAGTTTCAAGGATAATAAACCAGAACACAAACTAGATGGGAGAACTCTTAATTAGCCTAAGCCTACGCTACCTAAGTTAGAATTTGAATCAAGGAACGAATTGCGTAGGAAGAAGTTATGCTTCACGTGCATGAAACCATGGGAACCCAATCACAAGTGCCATGGGAAAGGCAAAAAGCATTACATAGAGGTCATCTTTGATATTGATGAGGAGGTTGTACACACGAGTTCGGAAAGTGATCATGAGGAGTGGCCACATGAGCACGATGATGCTCATGCATGAGGTTTGGTGCATGGAACTATTGCCTCATTATGAAGAGTCCCTAAATAGCACCCTTTTAGAGTGAGGGGAGTTCTGAGTGGACAGTGGGTTACCTATTTGGTTGACAACAGGGCGACTCATAATTTCATTGATGAGAGTTTAGTGGTGAAGAGAGGATTGCAGGTGGACTTTCCAGGATTTAGTGTCATGATGGCTGGTGGTTTCAAAATGAATTGCACTAGAAAGGTTTCGTAGTTGAGCATTCAGTTGAGTGACTATATAGTCACTGATGACTTCTAAGTGATCGGGATTGGTGAGACTGATGTTGTACTGGGAATTCAGTGGTTGCTTTCACTTGGCAAGTATAGTCAAAATTTTTAGACGATGGAGTTAGAGTTCATATCGCATGGGAAGAAGATAGTGCTAAGAGCATTGGCGGATGGTGCATCGAAGGTAGTGATAACAACGAAAATGGAGGCTTGGTTTGGATGTGATGAGGTTGCAAGGGTAGCTCCAAACCTTATGTCTTCCGAATCTTCTTCCAGGGATGACAGGAAATACCAAGTGGATGACACTTGTGAGAGTCAGTATCTTGTTGATAATTCAGATTTAACAGTTGGGTATGGGACAACATTAGGGAATCCAAGGCTCACACATGGCATGACATTTCAGGATGGGATTATTATTCCTTGTTTTAGGACAGCACTTCACATCACATTGAAAGGACTCAAGGTGAGAGTTTTCAGATTTGGTTCAAGGATTTTCACCTCACACATGGATGTCTGGTGGCTGTCCAATATTGTTGAGCATAAAATTTTCAGATTTGGCATTGATGACTACAACTGGTCACTTGGGTTTGTTTGCACCAAATGATCATTTTAGTGTGTGGAGTTGGAGGGACACTACTTTTGAGGTTTTGGATCTAGGTATTTGCATGACTGTTAGAGTGCTTCATAGGGTAAAGCAGGGAGATAGAATTGTGGATTTTGGTTGGATAAGAGTGGAGCAACTAATTTGTGGTGGAGCATTCATAAGATTGACATGGTATCCTAGTAATTGGGCATGGTATACAGATACAGATTGCTTGGGGACAAGCAATCTCCGGGAAGGGAGGACTGTAATGTCCCCAATTTCCAAATAATCACCACTAAATTAACTTAATTAATTAAATATTAAATTATCCTCAATAAATATTTGTGGACATTTAATTTAAATAATTAATAAAACGTTAAAGTAACTTTATTAAATAATATGCTCAAATATTAAATAAAGTTACTTTATAATGGCAGATATTTAATATTAAAATATGAAAAGGTGGTGTACTATAAAGGGTGGCAAAAAAAATTCATTGTATCTTTATGGAAAATTAGTATTCTTGGGAGAAAATTGGAGAACTTGGTTTTACAGGTTTAGGAGTCTTGGGGACGAAAACCCTTGAGCTCGAAGGATTGGACAAAAACCCAAATCCTTTGTAGGTGAATTCATTGCAGGATTCGCATCATACTTCATTGTTCAGTTGATCAATCGTGGGGAATTTGTGAAATCTTTGAACAAAGACAAATTTCCGACTTCGGGGTTTGAAGACACCGTTATACAGATGTTTCGAATTTTTGCTTATTTTAATGGTGGTGTTAAATAACGTTTATGTATGCTCAAGCCATAAGAGTATAGTTTCAATAGCAACATCTTTTGCCTATTGATTCATGAAAGGTTATTCAATATAAAATGAAATATTGCCAGCCACTTTCTTGTTAAGGAATTGTGCCCACTGCTAATATTGGAGACATCCTTCATTATATAGTTAAGGAGGAATTGGTTATATTTTAAGTGGCATTGCCAGTTGTGGATTTATATTGGCAAAGACAGGATAAAATAGGAGGTGATGGGGACAAGCAACGTATTATTAAGGCCTACAAATTAAGTCTGTTGTAAGCTGCCTTTCTTATAGAGGAATCACGACTATATTAAATTTAAGTTACCGGATCGTCCAAAACCTAGGCCGATTCCGGGTACGAAACGTACCAAAATTGGGTTTTGTATGGAATCGTTGAAAATTCACGTAGGATTCAATTTTTTTTTATTTTTTTTATAAATTTGTTCCTAAATTCTCACCTGTCAGGAATTTTATTTAAATGTTTAAATGCATCCTGTAGAGTGGCGGACTCACAGGCACAAAGAGCCGCAGCTGTGTTGGCTCAACTAGTTCCACCCGCTTCTGCAACTGACTATTCTTCATCAGATTGTCAAGGTAAAAGATTTCCTTTTCAACTTTCTCTCGGCAAGGGGGCTCACTATGAACAGCACTCGAAACAGCCAAGCATTGACGCACTCGACAGCGCGGGCATTGAGTTCTGTCTTTTCCTTCCGAAAGAAATCTATTAACGAGGAATTAATTAACCAAACTATAGTAGGCAGTGGGAAGGTAGCTCGTAGCATGCTATGGGAAGGACCAACTCCTGCTTAATAAAATTATAAATTAATAATAATATAAAATAATGTATATTAAATTAGAATATTGTTTATTAAATA
>VDFB02325726.1:0-25280 GCA_007258455.2 Sequoia sempervirens | reverse complement strand
CATTTGACCTCAAACTGGCTAGAAGATTCAAAACCCTAATTCTCAGACTTAGCCAAAATTTCAATCCAGATGGGCACATCCCCGGAAAGATAGACGAAACAAAAGAGAGACAACCCATAAAACGACCCAAAAGCAAAGCTAAAAGACCGAACGGGTTAAAATTAGGGGTCCCCATTTGCAATGGGGTGATGTGTACAAGGTCACAACAAGACTGTCTATCCAACTTTGAAAAACAATGAAGGCATTCTATTACCTCTGAAAAATTCTATTACCTCTGAAAAATGCCATACACAAGAACGCAGCATTCTTTAAGTTTTTTGCTTTAATCTAAAATGGTTAGATAGACTGAGCCTCACATAAGCAAAAGTCATGACTATAAGCAAAATAGGAAGAGTATCATATAAGCATAACTGAATCGAATACACATTTTAAAATTAATAGACGACTCTAGCTTGTTATATGCACTAAACTATCAGCTAGCATTTAGCCCACCGATTATTACTTGAATGCTTTTGCTCGCCTTGAACATCATGCAGTGGAGAGAAAAGTTTTATGATGCATAGAATGTCACATGCAATTATTATTACTAGCACTTGCACCAGGGGGGTTGCAAGGGTTACGCCGATAGGAAAATATATAGAATTAAACATAAAGAAGAACTGTAGTGTAAAATATATAACCTTCTATTGTTTGAATTATATACAACATAAATTAAAATTGCACGTAGTTGTTGTTGAGACAATAATATATTGGTTGGATGATTGCAGATGATGATGCATAAGTATACGAATTTAGAACATGGAAAATATACAGAAGTAACATGGAAAAGAAGTGTAGTGTAAAATATATACAATCTTGTTTGAAATAAATACAAAATGCCATTAACAAATCAAGGCATCTACTTATATTGAGAAAACTGTATGGATATCAATATGCAATGAAAATGCCAGAACTTGAATCTAAACAATACCAGAACACTCTCTAGAGCTGAGCTACAACTTCTAAAAAAATGGGATCTTCAAAAATTCATCAATACTTCTATTGTTAGCAGTCATATGCAAAAGCCTCTCTTTAACTACCCAAATCTAATTTTTGTGAGGCTTCATAGTCTAAACCTGGTATCGCTGTTCCTGAAAGAGTTTTATGATCAGGACTGCACTCTAGATTCTTGGCTTTTGCATGAATTTAGGAGAGGCCTCCAAAAATGTTACCAGAATTGATGGGTTGCAAATTTGACCTCACTATTGCGGCTGAAAAAAATCTTAAAAACACTTCAATATATGGGACTCCAAGCTAATAATACAATTTTTCTCCTGCTACCAGTTAGTTAAGTCCATTCAGCTCCAGCTGTTGCTGAATCGAGTTTCTAAGATTCTAAAGATTTTTTATCAGATTAATTGACAGAGCATTCCCAGAAAGTTGAACCATTTGATAGATATAGAGGCCAATAACGTATTCTTTTGAATCTTTTTTCAGTGTGTATAAGAGATTTTAGAAACAGAAATTTTGAGAACTCGTATGGTGAACATATTGATCAGCATGCTGGCACTGCTTGTTCTTTCACAGTTCTGGTCCCTGGATCTTCCACCTTCAGCTGGGGAAGATTTATTGTTCTGTTTAGGAGTTCTCTCCCTCTAGTTTCAATTCTTGCCTTTGTAAGGTTTATTCATGAGCATTAAAACTTTACATTTCTCAACAAGGTCTAACCCCCTAATGCCTAAAAAATAAACCTACCAACTGTGCTTGTGCATGATTTGTGGCTGTTAATAAGATATTGAACATTGGTCATTATGTGTCAAGTTACTTTTCTAGTATTCTGGTGTTATAGAAAAGTACTCATGTTATATGTCATATAGCATTACAGGCACTTACCAGCTTCTGTATTCAGAATACATGCATGTCATAATTGCAAGGCCTGAGTTACCCAAGCATCCACAGTATTGACTGAAAAATACCTGCATTTACTATATGTATGACAAGCACTGAGCCAGCGTACTTGCTCAATTGCCATAAACCAAATAGTGGCAAGCAAGGCAACAACTTTCATAAGGAACGTTTCTTACAGTGGATCTCTATTATGGAAAAATAATTGGTCCACTGGAAAAAGATGACCAAATACAGTAAAAACATGGTAAATTGAAATATAACTTATTGTAATTGTCTTTTCCATGAACAAAGTATTTTCTTTCCAAATTATATAACTATATATAGACACACTCATCTGCTGTGCAGAAAAATCTTCAAAAACTTGATGTAAACTGACAAAATAGTTTAGAATTTTGCAACAAAAAAAGCCAAATACCCTAAAAGAATTGTTTAAGTAGCAGCCCCCAACAGAATTTTAGGTTTGGAATTAACAATATAAACAATCATAAAAATATTTTAGAAGTTGAACTAATCCTTATACTTCATTCCCCTTTTCTCCCCATATTTAATAAGCTTGGTGGCATGTCATTATCATGTGGCGTAAATATGAGTACAGCCATCATGTGTGCAAAGCACATATTCAAGCTGAAAGTCTAAGCGTAGAGCAATGATTTAATTTAGGGTCAGCATGCCCTGTAAAATCACTTGAGTAGAAAAGCTCTGTTTGAAGATTAAAGTGTTTTGATTCAAGCTTCTTGTTATAAACTCCTCTTGTAACGAAAAATTATTGAATTGAAAACTTACTATAGGGTTATGCTGAGGTGGT
Organism: Sequoia sempervirens; assembly: GCA_007258455.2. Lineage (NCBI taxonomy): Eukaryota > Viridiplantae > Streptophyta > Pinopsida > Cupressales > Cupressaceae > Sequoia > Sequoia sempervirens. The sequence goes on along the minus strand of VDFB02325726.1, from coordinate 22,588 downwards.
CTCCATGTGGCCAAAGAACCAGAAAGTCTATCTCTCAAGTTTAGGTAGAAGTAGAACCTCTCTAGCTCTTGATACCAGGTCTGCCTCTCAGGATATTGGTTGAGACAGGGCTTCTTCCGCACAACAACGCAGGTTAAAACTCAGATGGCCCTAGCACCTCATGTATATCTTAGTAGCGCAAGATTATGTCCTCCCCCACCCATCAGAAGACCTGAGTATCTAGTATTGACTCACAGATCGCCGAGAAAATTGGTAGCAAGCATGATAGTGGTGATGGTAAGACTTTGTTGAAAGAGGTTAAGCGGAAGTTGGGGCTTTGAAGTGGAGGTTAAGCCATTTTTAGGGTTCCACGTTCGCCAGCATTAATTGAAAAGTAGTCCCACAAATGACGGCACCAGATTTACGGTTCACGAGTCCTTATCTTCCACCACTTGACAAGTCCTTTCGGCACTTACCGTCGTCGCCTTTATTCACATTTATGAAATGGCTTTTCGATGGTGACAGTGACAATCTATATTCCCAGCGAAAATTAATAGTAAACAACAATCCCCAAATGGTTTACCGACAACCTGTTTCCGGCGTGAGACAGGTTTCAGTTGAAAGTTCTCACACTATATATAGCCTATCGGCTAATTATTTTTTTGTTTATTTTGACACTCCCCGTGTCATGGTAACTAAGCATATGTAGTGGTTGTCAACTAAGCTTTTTATTTTCCCTGAATGTGTAACTTTCAATTACCCTATAGATTTATATTGCTGTAAATTTGTAATCATTACCATCATGCAATTACTTTTGACATTATAAGGCTACTAATTTCTCCTGAACTTCTTTCGATGCAAAAGAAATAACACACCACCCATAAAGTTTGAATACCTTCCCTAATAATTGATAGATATCATATGGTTGCAAACATGCAAATAATAGTTTCTCTAAGGGACTATGTCCAGTTCACATACAGGACATAAAGCAAGGCATACATCTCAAAATCATGAGAAAGTTTTTCTTGAATTTTTTGGATTATATCATTATTGGCTTCAAAGTAATACTTTTGCACTTGACGAATAAAGCACATCTTGAAAGACAAGTTGTCAATTACTTTGAATTTTACATTTTTGTGAGAAACACCATCTTATTGATAAAGACAAGTGATATTGATATCATATATTTTAGCTTAACCATCAGGCACCAATCAGTCAAGTCATGAAACAAATCCATTAAATCAATCGGAGTTCTTTAAATTGCCTTTAAATCAGTTCGAAGAAAATAAGTCCATACGCTTGGTAATTTGAGGAAAAAAGACAGGTGTGAAGCTCCTGCAAGATTATCACTGAATTGCATACAACATATTAGATTACAATACACAAATCCAGATATGCTGAATTACATATTCGACAAATTTAATGACAACATTGTTCTTGTGAGTGCATGGTACGAGATAGCAATACATCATTGCCCTTGCAATTTTACAATGCTTGCAAAATAATAATATCTAAAGATCTTAAAATAACAATACAAACATGTACTCCTTATGACAATCTGACTCAAACTTGTCAAGGAAAAACTGTACGATCCTTTAAAATTGAGATCTTCATTTTGTTAGCACCAGTAAAAGGCCAAAGATTGCTTGTCATACCCTTTATCATGTTCCTTCTTCCTCCATGGTAGTAATATCCTTCTTAATGACCTGCAATGCATTTGGACTGTCAGACTATCTTAGTGGAAATTTATGCACAGAAGCTCTTTTGGTCCCAGGGAAAATCTGCACTTAAAGCTGACGTTGTCAAGCCATACTTGTTTATCCCATGCCAGAGGGCTATTCAACCCATATGTAACCAGATAGCATCCACACCTATTAGTTCTGTAGTGCCAAAAAAATAATAGAAGACAATGCTTTGTGCTACTGTTTACCTATTTCTAATAAATTCTATTATTCTATCCTGGAAACCATTTTTAGCATGCAGAACAACCACCACACTGAAACTACTTATTTATCTACACTTCCATGTCTTGGCTACATAACAACTAGAAAGACTTGGAAATGGCAATTCTAAAGAAGAAAAAGGATACAATGGAGCTGAAGAAATTCATATGGAGTTCCCCAAAAATGCATTGACTAACAAATGATGAGGCTAATTGCAAAAAGGATTGACAAAGTGATAAGGGTACACATTTACCTCGTAGAAACAATCTTTAGTCCTCTATGGATCCACATCTTTTGATCTCAACAGTTGTCTTTAGTTTCACCTCAAAATTACCAAGACATCAGGCTTTCCTTAAGAAAGGCATCAGCCTGTGGTCTACTATGAAATATGATGACATTTTAAAACCCGCATGGCCATTGTGAATTTTGCATTTTAATTTCTAAATTGGTTAACATAATAGATGGATAGGTGTTTGTGTTTTATAGGAATAGAGACATGAAGCATGGTGTTTGTGGTTACTTATTCAGCTTTCTAAATTAAAGTATCACTAATATTACCTCTTTTTCTAGTTTTTTGTGCTGAAGCTCTAGAAGAATTTGAGGATGCAAAACTCTAATGGTGAGAGAATAGGATTTTGTGGCAGATATGTGATTTGGCCTATGAACATGAAATACTTTAACCTGCATTTTGTACATAATGAGTTTCATTAATAAAGTCCAGAGTGGCATCAATTTAGTCATCTGCAACAAATTCTGCATCCATGTCACTCTCTCACATCAATATCCAACTTTTATTCCAAACTAAAATTTGGCACCAACCTCATTTTTCCCATAATTTCAGCACCAACACTGGCTTTATCAAAGTCCACATTGGCTCAGAGACAAGAACATTTACTTGAAAATAATTGAAATGAATGTTTAGAATATTTCAAGAAATAAAGCATCCTCCTAACTGATACATCTATCAACAATATAGCAGAGAAGGCCGCAATCTTGAAAACTTTCTGACGTAAAATTACATGATCAGCCTTGCACTTTGAGGAAAAATACTAAATACGGAACTCTTAGTTTCAACTTCTTCACCTTTTCCAAAGCTGAAATTTGATGGTGCTTCATGTGGAATTTTTTAAGATAAAGGTGGAAGCATTATGAGAGATTCAAAAAATATATATATTTTAGAAATGCAGCTTATTTTGGTGTCATAATGAACAACGTTTCTGAAAAGGAAATGACCATTTAATAGTAAAATTTGCTTTTTGATGTGATATTGTTCTCAATTGAATCCAGCCAAGGGATCCACCCAAGGACCTTGTATACATAAAAACCACCAACATGAACTTGCTAACTTAATAATGACACTGACAAAGTTACAACAACAATCTTCTACTTATTAATTATTATTGATTCTTCTCTCGATTGCTTGTAAATGGCTATAATCATCTTATTTATATAACAAGCTGGGATGGGGGGTGCATTCAATGCAGGTGGTTGAAAAGTGGCTGCAGAGATGCCACATCACGTTAAGTAAGTGTCTACTAAATACATTAAAACATGTTGACTTACCATTCTAAATGGTATGTGTACCTATTTATTCAAGTGCAGATCAGAATTAAAAAGCTAACATGTAAACTAACCTAAGCTTAACTTGACATAAAAGGTGTATTTGTACACTAACATCTCCCCTTAAGTTTAACTTACAGTAACAAGAAAGTAAAGGATAAATTAGAAGACTACTTTCTTAAACCCAAATAAAAATACTACAGAAAATGATCCTCGATAAAAATGCTAAGAAAATATTTACAAAATGGCTAGTGGAAAGACCATGTAAGTGTTGTGCTGCAAGAAACTTGGGTTTCTGAACCCATTTGTATCAATAACTTCTTTTGGCATCTGTCAACATCTCTGGAACCATGTGCCAACAAAGAAAGGTTGTTTGCTATCTACTATGGCAGATCATTAATTGTCCTCAAGATGGTTTCATAGTGGCTTGAGCAATATAGGCTCCATAAAATGGATTCCTATAAATAGTTGGGGGTACTACAGTTAGTGGTTCAATTGTTAGAAGATCAACTTATCTCCCCCAACCTTGTCATCAAATATATCATCTTCAAAAGAGGACAAGTATTGAGGAAGTCTAATAAAAAAAAGAAAAATTAAGCAGGCAAGCCTGACTAAGAGAAGATGCTGATGGCCAAAAGTTATTAAACTAGTACAAAAGGAATGAATCGCAAACCTTGCCAATGTAATACTAATGATTGAATAGTCCTCCATGTCTCGAATTACAACACCATTTGGTGAAAATTCAACATATTTGTCATTTCTTGGATTGGTGATTTGATCAATGGAGGTAAAAGGTTCTGTGACAATGTAGGCACCTGATGAACCTTTTGAAATTGTTCACTATCTACCTCAACATTACCTACTCTAGAACATGTAAAGAGGATCTATCACTGACAAATATTTTGTCAATGTTACAATAAGCGAGAATAGAGGAGTGGTATTTAGACTTGGCCATATGATGGGTGACCCTGAGTCAATAAATCATTTGTACGAGAAACATTACTTGTAGCATAGAGTGTAAACTGGGAACTAGATTTGGAGGCAACAAGACTCTGAGGAAGAATTGAGATCTTTTCCACTGGAGATTGTGCTTTTTTACTGCAACTTCTAGTTCTGCGATCTTTTTTGTAGAATCTGGCCAGCAAAATGTGCATGCCATTGGTTCCATCTTCTTCTTCAACTACTTGGAGGAAGAGGAATTTAACTAATTTCCTTTAGGCAGCCTTTTGAGTCTTTCAATGATGTTTTGGTCTTCTTCAAATTCTCTTAATGATGTGCTTTAAGTGTGTTGTCAACTTATCTGAGATATACTTATTATGGCTTTGTGCAGTGCCTCTGTTGATTCGCATGTCTTATGTCCATGTAATGTGTTCCTTGTCTTGTGTGATCTTCATAATTGTTACCTTGGTCAAGCTCCTTGTTTTCTATTCATGGTGGAGTAGTTTGTTAAAATATGAATAGAAGTCAAAAACTTCACCTTAACTTTTGCCTTCATGTTATACTTGTTATCAACAGTCACCTTTCGCATAAGTGGTTCATTTATTTCTATTTGTTGACAACCTACTTGTTCTCTGTGGATGTGTGGACTGACTTGGCTGGTCAAATGCCTATCTATTGAACTACCACAATGGTACAAGTACACAACTTCTGTTTATCTAGCATAGCAATTTCTACAAAAGTATGCCGATGTTTATGTTCCTGATTGGACCTTTGATGAAATTAATCTGAATCGAGAAGTGTAGTTGGCAAAAGCAGGTTTTTTTTTTATGTAGTGGAGCCCATGGCTATGTGGTGCAATCTGATTGATTGCATTTTATCAATAGATCATACCATCCAGCACTTTGCCGATCCATAGGTGTACCAAAGACATTGATTTCTAAGGCAAGTCGATTTGGACTGTTTAATGCAGTCAATATTTAAATGAAGTTAGAACCTATTGAATGGTGAGATCCAGTGGGTATGATGCAACCACATGGCATGATCCTATTGGTATCTATATATCGGTAGATCAAAGAGTATGAACTTTTGGTCATCTACACATATGTTGAAGACATTGATCTCAAAGGTAATCAATCCAGATTGTTGATCTTGATTTAATGAATCAAAGGTAATATAGTCAAGTGTCGACAAATAGAAGTACATGTCATGATTCAATTGGCTCTCAGGAACAATAAATTTCTTTGTGGGTGATCAAGCGAATTTGGGTTTTGGAGGTAATCTCCCCCAACCATTGATGTTAAAGGCGAGTTGATCCAAACTGTAATATCCCCTTTTATGGATGGATCAAAAAAATAGCTAATTATTTTCCTTGATGAGGAGCGACCCATTTGGGGTTTTGAAGTGAGCAAAAAAAATAAGTGAAAAAAAATAATATTTTATTATTTTGATTTTTGGCACTCAAGGGGAGGAAGTTAAATGATATTTAAATATGTTTTTGGCACCTAAAATAATTTTATATTTTTATTTGAGGCTTGGCGACCCCTTTTTGGGAGTTATAAGGAGAAAAATAAATAAATAATAATAATAATTTTGAATTATGAAATTGGCGCCCAAATTGGGTTGGCCAATTTGGAGAGATAAGGAGGAGGTTGCTATATATACAAGTTCATTTTGGAGGTTTTGATATCATTGTGCATATTTCTTCAGTTCTGATCAGCAATTATTGCAGCCATTCCAAGGACGAAAACCCTTGTCACTTGTGCATTGTGGGTGAGTTGGACGAAAACCTAGCTCATCATTAGAGGACTTCATGACGGAGGTCTACTTGTGCTTCAATGGAATTTGGTGATGTATTTCATGCTCAGATTTTCAGATCAATTTAGGCGACTTGTGGAGGGCAGATTTGATGTTATTTTGGGCTAGGGTTTCACCCTAGAGTGGAGCACCCAAGTTGCAAGTGATGCGCCTTGATTTGGAGAGGCAAATTTTCAGGGGTTGCAAACCCTTACCTACAGACCAGCAGGCCAGTGCACCCTTGTGGGAGGGTTTTGGAGGCATTTTCATCAAACATTTGCATTTATCTTTGCATATTGTGATAGCTGGAGTAGTTCGCCCAGCTAGGGTTAGTGTGGATCAGCATTTCATGCATATTTTGGCTTGTAAGTAGGGTTTATTCATAGCAGCAAACTACTGTAATATTTCTGGGCATGTTTGGAGCCCATTTTGTGGTGAAATTGCATAAACACTAGGTCTGATTTTGTAGCAGCAGATTGAACAAACTGATAATCAGATTTTGCATGTTTGGGTGGTCATATTGGTGTTTCATATTGCTGGATATGTTCATGTTTGAAGATAGATATATTTGCTATGTTATTTGAGGCATTTTGGAAAGATATATGTTGCTGTTCTTCCTTGTTTGAAATCAGAAATTTTATATCAGAAGTTAGGGTTTGAGCAGAAAATTTGAAGTGCAAAAATTAGGGCAGAAATTTGTGTTTCAAAAATCAGAAATTAGCCAATATCCTAGTTGGGATATTTCACAAACCATTAATTGAGTGGAGTTAGAATGCATTGAGAAGGGGTGATCAAATAGCTTTCTGGTGCTGCATGTCACAATCAGATGAATATCTAAGGATCAGCAGATTAAGTGGTGAGCACTTTTATGATCTATTGTTCTATCGAAAATGTCATTTTTGAGGGTGGAAGAATCTAAATCGTTAATCATATCAATGCTTAATCATATCAAACCACCGCAAGGGTATAGTTCTAAAGAAGTTAATGAAGTTCTACCATATGAAGTCCAATGGCAAGTGATGGTGGGCTCATTTTATCTATTCAACAGTGTTTCTTGGAAATTTGACAATATTACAAAGTTAAAATGGATCATTGATCCCTTGACTATGTGTTTGTATCTGGCTAATTGCAGTGGATTGTGAATTAGGTAGGGCGCACTTATGGTGGTCTACCAATCTACCACATCCATTGATCTTGGGACTGTAGGATATTGATTGACGATTGTGAATGCCCTTTAAGTTTTTAACGGATTAAAGGAAACAATCGGAGGAATATTTGAGGAAAACATGATACATTTTTGGGAATGTTTTGAGGTCCGCCGAATTTCGAACTTCATGGCTGAAATTTGGCGAACCCTGTGACTTAGCATATATGTATATGTGTGTACATATATATATTTATAGAGAGAGAGAGAGATAAAAAGCAAACACTTAGGAAAATTAATCACAATAGCTAGGAAAATATACCTGCATTATGGATTCTTTAACTTTTCTGCTGACAACCTCATCAACAGCTCTCTCAGCAAGCTCATATACTGTTGTATCACCTTCGGGACCACTGAGCCTTTCCCTTTGTATGTATCTGCATATACAAATGATATTTGACATTATGACATATTGGCATCAAACACGGGCTTTCTAAAACAGGAAGCTTCAATATGAATCCCCAATATAGGTACATCTCCAAAATCATGTGTAAGTGTCTCTACATTTCCCACATTTTTCAACAGCACTCATTGTTGCTTTCATTGAATAATGCATGGCACACACAAATGAAAAGAGTATACACCACATGCAAATAATGTGAGAGATAGAGAGAACGACAGTTTAAAACACAACTAAACCACCAATACCTTTGAACAGTCAAACCTATCAAACTGGACTTGTCAACATCTGATCAACACATTTACCGTGACATCAGCCCTCATTTTTGTTCAACTGGAATGCTTAACATCTCCTTTATAGCTCATCATCAACCCACATGCTTTGAAAGAATCAATACATACCAGCTATTTAGTGGTAGCACAGATGCATTAAACCATGATAATGCCAGTAATTGTGTTAATAATCTGATATAATCATGATTTAGAACGATTTTCTATAAATTGTTATTTTAGAACCTAGAGGCCCTAGGTCCTAGTCTGTGAGGACACAATAACTGGTGCCATTCTCTAAGTATTGTATGATAGCATGATGTATCAAATTTTAGACTACTAAGAACAAACAATGGACATTGAAATGTCTCTACTAGACCATTTTTCATAGTTTATTTGTGTGATTATACATGATTTTGTATATCATGTAGTTTTAAACCTACTTTAAATTTCAAAATTTGGCAAACTTTTGTCCTTTCTCAAACCTAATATTTTGAACCTTGTAAATATGTTTCTACTTGTCATGGATATTCATTTATTATATTGAGTAAAAGGGCACTTCAGCAATTGCCCTGCATAGGAAGTTGTCTGGTAGACCTATGCCTAGGGAATCCCAAGCTTTTCCTTTATTGCAATAGCCTTATCTATTCCTTCTTGGATGTTTATGTTGGAGCACCATCAACTTGACATCTTGTGCTTTCAGGCTTTGCCTTTCTGATGGCCACTCATTGAAAATACTGGAGTATGGACTACTGAAACATTTTCCTTTGCCATTGTAACAATAACCACTGAGATGAAATCTCAGAGTGAGACCTTGAGATACTGTAATGTACGTTAGCAGTAGCCGCCAGTTAAGTGAATTGTGTATATATATTATCCTGAAGATTTTTGTTTACTTAATACTTTGAATTACTGTTGCATTTGAAACTATTTACCCCTTCTATATTGTTTACAGACTAACTTCTTTGAAAAAAAGACAAAACAATATAATGTAAAAATTATTAATGTGAACCACCCTAATTTGAAGCAGAAGGGCTTTCCTCTCTAATTGCCATCTCAAACACCAAATCTTCCAATTTCTAGGCAGACAATTTAGGGCAATAACAGTTCTTGGCAACTTTGCTAGGGAACAGACAGACAATGCATCCCAGTAGCATATCTTACTTCCCCTGTGAGAGTTGTACTACTCACTGAGCTGCCACACTTGTGGCAAAGAATGATTGAATTGGAAGTGAAGATAGATTGGCAACAACCATATTGCTGAACAGATTATGTGCAGATTGGCATTCCAAGTGGAAATTTTAATTGACTTTTGGGTGAGTCTGCCATGACATTTGGAATGAAGCCTCTCAAGAATTATATTGCTAATTATGTGACATGGCATCCAGATTTTCAATGAAAAATTTGCATCAAGGTTGAGTTCTAGCACTAGGCATGAAATTAGAAAAAAAAAATCCAAAGGCCAAGTTCCTGAATCCTGAAGCCTCAGAAACATACAAAATTGTTTACTGCCACAAATTTGTCCAATGATAAGGCAGGTCAAGGAATGGTTTAGCCAAAACCAATCAAAAGGGTCGCAAGAACCTCCAAGTACTGTTCATTAAATGACAGAAACACCAACAAGCAAATGTTCGCGCCTCCAATTGCACAAGTCCACATATTGATTGTACAGCTAAGTGCTTGCACACTAAAGGTCACTCACTGATCTATAAGCTACAATGGATATTCCATATTAAATGACAGAATGCCAACAACCAAATGTTCAAGCCTCCAATTGCACAAGAGCGCACATTAATTGTGCAGCTGAGATCATACATTTATTGTATTCACACACTAAGGACCACTTGTTGATCTATAACCTACAATGGATATTCCATATGATAACTATCAATAACAGGTTTTAAACTTAGAGCAAACAGGACTGGGCTTAACAAGCAGGGGTGTGCAAGGAAATGAGGAAAAACAGAGAACAAAACCAAAAGAAGTACCAGACTGATATACCCTTGAGAAACCCACTTCATGTAAAAACTTCGATGAGCTGTGAGCTCAGTCTCACTTAAAAGTATTCCAAGTGGCAACTAAAACGGATCTAAGCCTTGTAGGCTTGATATAGGAGCTTGATCCACTCTGGTATCAACCCAACCGGCCGCTAAAATTTCTTAAAAGAACTCCCCTGCTTCTGCTCTTCAATAGTCACTGGGAATTAGAATATTACAGTCTAAATCCCATTTTACAGCCGTCATTCATGCATAAAATGCATCTTCTCATTCAGAACGGCAATTAACATGTATAACATTACAAAGCATCAGGAAGTTGAATCATCAAGAATTTGATGAGAAAATTGAAAATTAGAAATGTCACGGGACGTATTTTTTCATTCAAAACAAATTCACCACTTTTTGCAGACCAGCAATTTCATTTTCACCACAGCATTTACAAAGTCGCTGTAGCAAATTCACTTTTGCCACTTGTTGCAACCACCAAATTCACTTTTGTAACTTGTTGCAACTGCCAAATTCACCACAAAGACAATAAGTTAATAACTTAATAACACTAGTAATTAAGCTGCCACTTCTGCCAAAGCCTGCACATCAATGTCCCATACCATCTCATACACACAACATCCAAGAGTCTATTCCCTAAACCAAAACCTCTTCAAACAGGCTATAAAGTACAAGAATCAATCCTTTTATTTATCACACCTCCCCAATATCAAACCTTTTGGTCCCCAAAAGCTCAGAGACTCAACAGATGGGGATGGTGAACCCCTCAACCGATGGCATGACTTCCACCTTGTCTTGCAACACAAAATGACCAAAGGCCAAAATATCGAATTCATTTCTCTCAAACTGTCTGGATGATAAGATGATAAAGTACTTGTATATGGAGGAACTTAAACAACATTGATTTTCTCTAAAGGAATGATCCTCGTGGTTTCATTTAGCACCTTCCCATAATGATTCAAGAACCCATTAGGCTGCTCTTTTTCACTACCAGCAAACAACATTAAGCTCTTTCTTCCCTTGATTATACGGTACATGTTGGCCCTTCAATTAACACCACTTTACAGTCAGACGTATATGGACTACCAAGAACAACACCACAAACATCCATAGGAACAACATATACAATCACTTCATCAACTAATTTGGAACCAAATGAAAAACTTCATTTTATATTTCTTACAAATCGGCACATTAGCTCCTTTGATCCAACCCAACCCACATGGCTTGGGGTGTTTACAAGTTACAAGGCCAATTTTTTCAACCAATCTTGACAAATTAAGTTTGTTTGAGAACAAGAATCAAATAGCGCATTAACCTTGACACCTTTAACATGAATTTTGATGTTAAACAATTCTTCGTTTGCCAACAAACCAACTTTTTTAGTAATGCAAGCAATCCTATAATCCACCTCAGAGGTGCAATCAATTATTTTAACCTTTTTATCCTTTTGAATAGAGATATTAGAATGTATCTAACCTTTCTTACATTGCTTGTAAGGGCATTTCTCAGGATGCAACTTCCAACATAAGGATTCTTCATTACCATCTTAATTACAATGCTCACAATATACAGATTTCTTCATAGTGCTTGTAAAATTCACCTTCTTTGTCTTGGCTCTAGCTCCACTTATCCTAGGAGAGAATGGAGAATTATCTACTTTAGGATAATGAGCATGATCCAATGCCTCACCAATGTCCACCAACTTGGAAACCAATACAGGCCTAAAAAGATGGTTATGAAGGCCTTCTACGTATTTCATTTAGACCCCTCTTCTTACACATTTTTATCCACTTGAACAGCCCTTCTACGAATTTACTAGCGTATTCTAGTACATTTTGTATTTCTTTATTTTTAGAAGTTACCCTTCCATACATTTGTCCTCTTTATGACAAATAGGATAAACTTGTTTCTTAATCAATTGTTTAAATTGATCCCATGGACTTATTGGAGTTGGATTTCTAAATACCATAGTTGGAAGACTCCGCTGGACTCGGCGCGGACTCGGGAGTCTGCAAGTTGACCGAGTCGACTCGGCGCGAACTCGCAAGCCGAGTCTCTAGCTTGGACTCCTGAGTCCTAGGCTCGGACTCCTGAGTCCTGTGCCTGGACTCTTGCCACAGCTGGAGGCTGCTTTCTCAGCGTTAAAACATGATTTTTTTCATTTTTTTTGGCCAAGTCCTAGCCGAGTTTTTTGCCGAGTCTATGTTGAGTCCCAAGTCCGAGTCCTATTGTGGGCTGCCGAGTCCGCGTCGAGTCCGAGTTTTCAAACTTTGCTAAATGCCATAGAATACAAGAGATTCTTAAACCAAGTTAAAGCTAATCTCAACCTAGCAAAGGATATTTTTTGTTCCAAACTAAGAGACTGCACGTTAAACTATACCTCCAGTTGAACCAACCAATTGTCAAGGTTTTCCACATCCACAGCTTCCACTTTGAATAAAAGGGTAGTTTGGAAGTAATGTTTCACCCCTTGAAGTCTCTTCTTCTTCACTAGAGTTGATCTTACCACCATCCAATCTTTCCATGAGGATCTACATTAGGCCTTTCATGGTTTATTTTGATTGAGAAAAGTTTCCCATGTCATTTTCCATCTCGAGGAACCTTGCTCCAAATTCTGAGTATTCTCCTTCACCTTCCATGCTTCTCAACTCTCTTCTCCACTTAGGGATTCAATGTCTCTTTGCAAAGGTAAAATCTCCTTTCCACTTGACCTTGTGGTTGGCATGAAACTGCAAAACAATCACAAAAACCACATCCACAATGAAAGAAACCACTCCAATACCACCTCATCCCTAAACTACAATGGATATTCCATATAATAGTTATCAATAATAGATTTTAAAATTAGAAAGCAAATAGGACTGAAAATAACAAGTAATATTGTGCAAGGAAATGAGGAAAAGTAGACAACACCACGAAAATAAGCATGACATTGATATAGCCTCAAGAAACCCACTTCGGCTGAAAACTCCAGCAAATTGTGAGCTCAATCTCATTTTAAAGTACTACAAATTGTACAATGGATCTAAGCCTTGTGTCGGTTGCTTACACGTCTTTTATTGTAAGTAAGGGTTTGGGTTTCAGTTTTGTTGTGGTTTTCATTATGTTTGAATTGTCTACTATGTGTTCCGTTACACAATCGAGTTTTATTTTCCACAAAATTACTAACAAAAAATTGCAGGTTGGTTAAATCACAATTTTTTCAGTTGAAAAAGTTTTCTTCATGTCAACCATATGAAATATGCCCCTTAGTTTTTTCTTGGATTTTTCAACAACAAGAAGCACCCGTTAAAGATTAGCCCAAAATCATATCCAACTGAAAGCAACCTTCGCCAAGAATGTTCACCAAGATCCTTTGAAAGGCGAGGTGATAGCATATGAGAAGGGGTCGTTAGCAACCAAACTAGAATGAAGAACAATACTGAATTGAAGCAGGCGGAGAAACGACCATCAAGATTCCACGCTACCACTTGTTCAATGGGGGGAAAGATAATTACAATGAAATACAATTCATTTGCTATTTGCAGGCATCCACTCAACAGTGGGGATTTGCCACTTTTCAGTGGATGAGATATGAGAGATTTAATTATTATTTTCTCCACACTGGCGGTAAACCATCCATGGGTTACAATGTGTGACAAAATAAACACAAGTAAATGCAGCAAATAAATGACTAGAACAGTACTACTGTTTACAATTTTACAATATCAAATAACTGCAAAATACAAGTGTTTACAATATTATCAAAGCACCATGAAAGAAGTTGATCTCTCACACTTAAAACCTTCTCAACTACTGAGTTACAAACCAAAATCTGAAGTATCATAAATCTGATATAATAAACCAGCAACTGTAATTTTCAAACCAGCAAATATAACTCACCCAAATATGCTCGAATCTCTTCCAAACTTCACCAAATTTCAAATAAATTGCAGATTCATCATTTCCAATGCAAGGTGACCAGCATACAAGTGTCCAATAATGCAAAACAGCCATCAAGAGAAGGGCTCGATTCCCAATGCAATCACCAAGAGAAAAGTACGGCTCTTGAAGAGGTACGGCCTTTCTTAAAAATCCCAATCTTCAAAATTAAATCCCATCTTTTGCAGGAAGGGTCGCCCATATCCAAGGAATCAATTGCTTCAATACCCAGAAGCAAATAAAAATCATAAAAAAAGTTGTATGTAAAAATCTCCTTCAGCCATGATATGACTAGCAAACACAAATCTGGAAATTTTTATCAAAATCTTCAATATCTTCAACAATGAAACTCAATATGTACTTCTGAATGAAGCACACTCCCAATAGACTATCTAGGGAACCATAGTTTCCGGCCCGAAGAATGGTGTAAAAATGCTAAGCTTCTCCTTAGCCAAGTTCTGAAATCAATTCAACAGCATTTCGATATAATTCACCAAAGATAACCAAATGAGAGAGCAAAGGCCACTTTTTATAGCTTTCTTAGATGACTCTTCAGCTTCTCAAGATGGGACGCCCTTTCTTGCTTTTGAGAATATTTTAATTTTTAAATCATTTTCTGCCTCTCATTATGGCGTCCAAAGCCTCTAGGGAAGTAATAAACTTTTGAATGATTAATATTTATCTTCTATAGTGGCGTCCAAGTCCCCGGAATAATATTAACCTTTGAAATATTAAAATGTCATCTCCTCATGTGGTGTCCACCCTCAAGGGCCCCAATTTTAAAAACAACATGAAGTTATTGTGCTAGGCCAAGGGGCCACAAACACATTAAATTAATTAAATGATTGAAATAAATCATTTCTTTTAAAAATGCACCTCAGAAAGCCAAATTCAAAAAAACTCAACTGTCCTGCCTGAAGAAGAAAGCTCACTCGACTGTTGCCAATCTGAATACTGCCAAAAATAAAACTTACTAAAAATAGTAAATTCTAAAAAGTTGCACAACTCACTTTGCATGTTATATCATTGTGAAGCTCTCTGAAAACCCAGAAAGAATCCGCAATCCAAATCTCGAAACTCCAATGTGCTGGCTACAAATAGCAAGTTCCAAAAAAGGGTGTCAAATGGAAATGCATGTCACACCATTCTGAAGCTTTCCAAAAACCTAGAAAACTCCACCAAACATACATCAGAAACTCTAACATGCAAACCTTCAAGAATGCTTCAAAACCCTATAAAATAGGAAACCCTAATTTTACCTCCAACGAGCCTACGAGCTTCCGGAAATAGGCTATCCGTCACCAAAGAGCGTATGACTAAAATGGGGACATTACAATCCGCCCTTCCTAAAATTGCTTGTCCTCAAGCAATTCTAGTGTCATCCCAAAATCATCATGCTGAACCAAACTGAAACTGAATATGATCCTAGGGTCCCAAACCAACCTAGGAGATCGATAGCACCAATTGATGTAAGCACTGCACTGCTGGATGCCAACACAAGAGACCTCCTGATTAAAACTAAACTGAAACAACATGGGAGTAAACTCCAAAAGGCCAACATTGGCTTCATCATCTTCAACTGTTGAATTACAAACCCAAGTGATTCCAGGATTCCAAATCATCCTCAGAAACACTATTCCTCTAATCTGTTGTGCTACTTTGATTAAAATATTTGCATACCCAAGGTGGAGCAACATATCTTGGTCCAAGTAGACAATGCACCAAACATGTCAGTGCCCGGGTCCCATATTAGTTTGTAGAACCTGCAATCCTCGCTGTCATAATTTTGATCAGCAACATACATGTTTTCAAACACGTTACCAAACCAATGCCAATCATAGAACAACGCTTCACACTCCATCTCTGTACAATGCCTCCTTTGAAGCAAACTGATATCACTGAAAAAACTCCAAGAATTCTTCACATAATTTACTTCAAAAGTCTCAATTTGACAAATCAAATCAGCTAATAACTTGCTGCCCCCAACAGTAATGTATGAGATAATATCAAGAAATCCACTGTCGATTATCCAAGAACAACCCATACCTGAATTTTGACCATGATGAATGATTCCCTTGCACATTTGAAGCAGAAATTCAGTCCAAATAGGAGAGACAAAGAGACCTGAAAAAGAATTAACCAGCTACTAAACAAGTCTGAAATAATCATCTTGGGATCTGATTTTCGAAAAATCAGCATCCAAGAAGGTGAACAGCAGCTGCAACATAAGAAATTCTCATCAAAATTGTCATAACTGCTAATGAACAAGGCTGGTGGCACCTTCAACAAAGATCCTAATGCCACCACAAACCAACTTTTGATCATATTTCCTTCCCAGAACATCGATTTATGATCAAAAATAAAGAACCAATGACAAGAAAAGAAGGTAGCAGCAATCATAGAACTGAAATTTTGGCACTTATCTCTCCAACCAACCTTCTTTTTATGCATACTATTCTTCATAAAACTATACTTGGAATCCCAAAAACTAATTTTCAATTGGAGACATTTCCCAACACGAGCAAATGATCACAACTACATTCTAAAAATAATGTGTTGGTTTATCCCCTTTAGAATTTTCAATATTACCTTCATGTAAAGTAATGCCAGGATTCCAAACAAACAACAATGAAGAACCACTTCTCAGACGGAGTACTGCTCTCACACGAATCCTCTGATTTGCTCGTTCCATCTGAATTGGCGCTTCCTGAAACTCCAAGAAGTATTCAACCAACCTATGTTCGTTGAAGAAATTGAATCCAGAATCTTGTGTCATGACTTGCTAGAAAGATTCCATGAATCCTTCATCAAATACAATTCTGAAATCAATCACTCTAAGAGAAGATGGTGATGTATTAAAGTCTAACAAGAACCTCACAAGCATCCTCATCACATAATGAATAAGGCCCTCATCAATACGCCAATCAACTCTTTGTTGTTAATCAACAAGATTGTCTTCACTTCTTTGTGATCCATGAGTTTCCATTCCTTGTTGAATGAACGAACTAGAAGCAGCAGCAAATTCATCTTCATGTAACTCACGTACGACCTCTCCACTGCTGGAAGACAAATTGAAATTTCCTCCTTCAATAATTACTGAAGAAATTCCCTCATCATTTTCAAAAAGAGGATTTACATAAACTCTACTAACACCTTCTTCATACAAGAGATTATCAAAGGCCTGAAAAACTTGTTGATGAAAATTTGAATGCTCTGGTTTCTCAGGACAACATTCCAAATCATATGTTTCTTGTATGAGATCAAGCTCATCAAGAATTTCCTGAAGCTCCTCTGCTCTTCCTTTGTTTTCTTGCTCCCATGAATATTGAACAGCAGAAATCTGATTCTCTGCTTCAATTAGAGTCTCATGCACTGCTTGCAACTTGGCTTTGGTAAGCTCGTTCCACTCCAATGCCTTGTCAACAATTTTGGCCACTTTGTCTTTGTCACAAATGATGTGCAAAAGACTAGATTTAATTTCCTCCAAGGCAACTTAATGGACTTCATATCATCAATGGAAATGCAACATACAACTTCTCCTCTTGGCACTTCATAAATCAAATTTTCTACATGCCTATGAATTTTATCAAGTTTTGATAAAACTTGAATTCCATTTTCAGCAGTTTGTGAACTTGAATTGCAATCTTCATATGCTGGCTAAGATGTAGTACAACTTTGATGGATAAAGATCTCAAAAATCATTTGAGTTGTACTCTCCAATTTGTCACGCATGTGATGGACACTCTTCATCATCCCATCCATAGTGCCTTCCAACTCCTTAGCTCTCTGCCTTAGCTTGACTTCAGGTGAAGATAAATTTGTCTTATAACTACTAGAAGCTTCTCCTTCCATGTTGTCTTCTACACATGATTCTAGGGAGTTGGTAAAATCAACTTTGTAGTGGGAAGAGACTTCAGTTTCCTCTTTTTCTTTCTCCTCCTTAGCTTGACTTTCAAACCAACATTCTCCGGAATTGTGAAGAAGCAACTCGTTGGTTGAACACATATCTTCTATTAACCGAACTTCTCCTTCATTTGGATCTGCACTTATGGCCTTTTCATGCATCTCCATGTCAACTCTTGTTTCCAAAAGTTTTTCCCTTGAATCTTCAACTTGAGACTCTTTAACACAAGTCGACTCATTGTTCTCCTCTGTAGAAAACATGAGTGTCTCACTAGACTTCAAGGCTTCTTCTGTCACATTGCATTCTTCTTCATGTGTTTCAGGAACTGTTGTGGACATATGGCTTTCTTCTGTTGAATGCATGGACGAGTGCAAATCCGTAGATACCCCTTGAACTTTTGCTATGAATTCAAAGGGATTCCAACTTTCATCCTCCTCTTCAACTCCGGAAATCTCCTCTTTGTTCTCAACAGTCTTCAAAAATGGTTTCAACTTTTCTTCACATTGATTGAAAATTTCTTTGACTAACAAATCAGCAGTGGGAGAAATCTGCTCTTCACGTTCATAAGCATCTGAGAGAAGAGTTTGGACACTTTCAGAAAGACTACCAGCTTCTTTGATTGTAGAAATTAGAACATTCATGACAGCTGCAAGCATACCCTGTTCTTGCTCACTCCAGGTCGAGGTGAAGAGATAATTAAACAAGTGATAAATCTGATTCTCCATCTCCAATTCTATCAATAAGATGCAAGCACTAACTACAGAAAATGTCTTTAAAACAGTTGCTCTTCTTGAAAACAAACTACTACCAGTTTATCCAAAGCTTGAAAACTTTCCACTATCATATTTAATATGATCTTCATGGTTTCATCATCATAGGGCATCTGGCGAATTACAATTCTTATTATCTCCATGAAGCAAGAACGGCTTGGTTTCTTCATCAGGATGCCTCAACCAATAGGGTTGATTCAAAAAAATCACTACAGGTGCTAATGCCAGCTGCATTTCCTCCAAAGGTGACTGCTTCACTTGTCTCAAACATTGTTCTAACAAATGAAGAATGTTCTCTTCATTTTCCCTTGACTGAAACTCTTTGTCAAGTCTTTTTCCAGCCATATACAATGTCTCTACCAGTTTCATCTCTTCTTTGTTAGCCATGCCTTAGTCTAACAAACTTCTAAATTGAACTCAATTCTACCCAAACACTTAAATTGATCCACAAGATGGCACGATCTTCTGCTCTGATACCACTAAAATATGCCCCTTAGTTTTTTCTTGGATTTTTCAACAACAAGAAGCATCCGTTAAGGATTAGCCCAAAATCATATACAATTGAAAGTAACCTTCGCCAAGAATGTTCACCGAGATCCTTTGAAAGGCGAGGTGATAGCATATGAGAAGGGGTCGTTAGCAACCAAACTAGAATGAAGAACAATACTGAATTGAAGCAGGCGGAGAACCAACCATCAAGATTCCACACTACCACTTGTTCAGTGGGGGGAAAGATAATTACAATGAAATACAATTCATCTGCTATTAGCAGGCATCCACTCAACAGTGGGGATTCGCCACTTTTCAGTGGATGAGATATGAGAGATTTAATTATTATTTTCTCCACACTGGCGGTAAACCATCCATGGGTTACAATGTGTGACAAAATAAACACAAGTAAATGCAGCAAATAAATGACTGGAACAGTACTACTGTTTACAGTCTTACAATATCAAATAACTGCAAAATACAAGTGTTTACAACATTATCAAAGCACCATGAAAGAAGTTGATCTCTCACACTTAAAACCTTCTCAACTACTGAGTTACAAACCAAAATCTGAAGTATCATAAATCTGATATAATAAACCAGAAATTGTAATTTTCAAACCAGCAAATATAACTCACCCAAATATGCTCGAATCTCTTCCAAACTTCACCAAATTTCAAACAAATTGCAGATTCATCATTTCCAATGCAAGGCGACCAGCATACAAGTGTCCAATAATGCAAAACAGCCATCAAGAGAAGGGCTCGATTCCCAATGCAATCACCAAGAGAAAAGTACGGCTCTTGAAGAGGTACGGCCTTTCTTAAAAATCCCAATCTTCAAAATTAAATCCCATCTTTTGCAAGAAGGGTCGCCCATATCCAAGGAATCAATTGCTTCAATACCTAGAAGCAAATAAAAATCATAAAAAAATGTATTAAAAATCTCCTTCAGCCATGATATGACCAACAAACACAAATCTGGAAATTTTTATCAAAATCTTCAATATTTGTAAATGTAATCAAATGTATCAGAATGGGATCCTAAAACTAAGAATAAACTAAGGTCTGAAATTTTGAGTGATAAATTCTAAGTCAAAGACGATTTTCTGAATTCTTCTCTTTAAGCAGAATGTACTGATTGCAGAACATTAATAAATTACGATGTCCACACTCAATGGTTTCTATCATGCTTTATACAAGAGAGGGGAGACACATCTCCACAAAGGTACGCGCCTCCAAGGAGAGACGCGTCCCATGAGAGGGCGTGTCTTCACAAAGTGAAGACACGTCCTTTCATGGGACGTGTCCCTTGAAGGGGTGCGAGTTCCTCATAGCCTGATTATTACTTAATCGGTGTTAAACAAAACAGTGTAAGTATCCAGCGATGAGAATAAAGCAAAGTTCAATTTATTTATATATATCGAATTCCATTAATTCAACTTTCTCAATTTAGAAATATAAATGATGAGTAATTTCGATCACATATAAATGATGATGATGCTTTCAACAATCATCATTTATATCTACCGAAGCTACCTTGCATCAACAAATATCTTCAGCAATGAAACTAAATATGTACTTCTGAATGAAGCACACTCCCAATAGACCATCTAGGGAACCATAGTTTCAGGCCCAAAAATGGTGTAAAAATGCTAAGCTTCCCCTTGTTAGAAGTATTGTCATTGATGTCAAATAAAATGTAGGTGATCAAATCAAAGTTCGGACCTATCAACAAGCTACGAAAGAAGCAGCTGTTTTTGTGAGAAAGCAAAAAGGATTATGCACTGTTAGATGCTGATGATGAGGATGATGAAGTTGCTACTGCTGTATCTCACATTCAATCTAAGAAAGATTCTCGGCAGAAGCACCTTTGGAGGAAAAGAGAAGTCACTGAAAGTGATGAAGATGATGAGGCTGTAGTCAGGCTGACAAAATCAAAACGAGATGGAAGGAGTCTCTCAGATGAAGATGAAGAATACTTGTTTGAAGGAGTAAAGCTAACAGCCAAAGAAGAACAGGAAATGAGGCTCGAATTCAATCGTATGAAGATCGAAGTTCTGAAAGATACAAATACAAATCAAAATCTGTATAAAGCACAGATCGAAAAAATGAATAAACATCTTCAGATCTAAATAATATGTTCCACAGTCGAATGGACAGTATCTTCAGATCGAGATACTTAGAAGGATTTTCAGATCGAATAAACATAGTCTCAATAAATGAATAAACATCTACAGATCAAAATAATTAGAGAAGGATTGTTTAACTCTAACAAAGCCGATTGGTGATGTGTTAGACCATAATCAAAGTTGTGGAGACTTAAAAAGTAGAAGACGTGTTTATGCGCATCATTAAGCTAAACATTTATGTCATGAAGAAGCACGACTTTTCTGAAAAAACGTGTTTGTCTAAGGTTGCAACAGAATGACGTGTTTTTTACAAGCAATGGTTCAAGTCTTAACTAAGCATAATTCTTGAAATGATGCGATGAAAGAGAAGCAATTAACTTTCATAAAGATAAAGGCATACCTCTATGAAAGACGTGTTTATCAAAAGAGGTTTCACAAAAGACGTGTTCCTTCTGAAGAAAGAGGTCTGATATATAATAACAGATTTAACATTTAAATAAAGTTTAAAATGAAGAATACAAATTAATAAGATTCGATTTACAAAACAGATTTGTTTTATGAAGAGACATGCTTGAAGGTTGCAAGTAATGTTGTAATCTTTCAGTCAAGAGTTGCAATGTTTGAGTAAAATATATAAAAGACATCTCATTCAAGATTTCAAGTGTGGTTGTTATAGGATAAGCAGTTCAGTCTAAAGACCCATCTCCTTGTGTGGGCTTAGGGTGATATCATTTATCACATAGAGCAGATTGGAGAGTTGGGATTGTGCAGATCAGATTGAAGGCTGTCATACATCCATCAAGACAAGGTTTGGTGCCTTGCACTAGGGGTTGGTGCTCCTTGTAGGTAGAAGTTGTTGGCGTGGTTTTTGCAACGCACCAGCGAATAAAGTTTCACCCTATCTCTCTTGAACAAAGTATTCCAGCGTACTGGGTTGCCGAGAGTAAGATCATCTTGTCAACTCCAAGGTTCGAAAATGCCCGAATAGGCTTCGGTTGGCTCAATGTGATTTTGCTGGTATTTCAAGGGGACTTACAATTGTTGACAATGACAACGGTATGAGTAGACTAAGGGCTTTCATGGCATTCAAATAGTTTGTAGCAAGTGAGCCGCGAGTTTCCCCTGTTCAACAGTGAACTGAAATTAAATGAGTGTAGGGATAAGAATGTTATAGTCTACTCTAAAGCGTGGGACACGGCGATCAATTCTCACAGACTTCAACCAAGCTTCGTTTTGCCTCACTTCGGACAGCTGCCGCGGAACTGGTGCAATCTTCAGA